>CM038677.1:345353816-345577235 GCA_021605205.1 Aegilops longissima | reverse complement strand
CCGCACCCCAGTGTTCGAACCTTAAGGGTTTGCCGGAACCCCACATCTGACATTTGGCGCGCCAGGTAGGGGTGCACCGGAGCTCCTCCTCCACTAGCCAGCTCGTCGACGCTCCCCAGCCACGATGTCCGGCGACTCAAGGGCTGGCTCCGACCGCTGGGCAGCCTGGCTAGCCCGGGCAGCGCCACCTGCCCATGAAGATCTCGACCCCGCACTCCAGGCAGCACGGGCGCTGCCAAACTCTGCCGAGCACGGGCAGCGCGGCCAGGCGTCGTCCACCCTCACCCCACGGCAGGTACGGTCTGCCGCAAGAGCAGCGAGCCATGCCGCAACAACAGCGCTGCAATCACGGCGGGAGCAAGCAAACATGCGGGCAGCGCTCACCGTGGCAAAGGAGCTGCTGCGGTGCAGGCTGATGGAAAGCGGCCGGGACACACTGCTGGAGCGTGTTGCCGAGCTGCTAGATGCAGCGGCGTCGGGAGCACCACCCTTCTGCTATCGACTTCTTTGCCAGGCCACTGCAGGGCCGCGCGGAGAACCTCACCACATCCGCGCCCCATCAACTACGCCCGGGGGCTTCATCAACATCAGCACGACCAGCGGCGTAGGGGGCTCCGACTCCCCCATGCCGCCCGCGACGGGCACGAGCGCAAGCGTCGCCCTCCATGGTCCCAGCCGGATGTCGTGCTGTCATCCCCAGGACACCACCATGGGCCGAGCAACATGGAGCGTGGGGCACCATAGCGAGGTGTTCGGGGTGACGCCCCCGGAAGCCTACGTGCCCCGGATGATGGACCAAGGGTACGCACTAGAGGACGATCCTGGCTCGTTTGTTGGAGAATATTGGGTAGAGGGGGCGCTAGGAGTCGAAGCCTTCCAAGAACCAATGGAGAACCACGACGGTCACGCCGGCAACGGAAACTACAGGGTACCACTAATCTCTAAGGAACATGCTTATGCTAACCATGGGCTGCAGATGACTCAGGTTGTAGAATCGATCAACGACCCTGGCACGGCAGCATCCGTTTCAACAAGGGAGACACGCTGGGGGCCGCCAGGAGGAAGCCAGGAGCAAGGCCCCTCCCCGTGGCGCGCAACGCCTGGCAACATCGGGAGGTAGGCCCTCTGCCGGGGAGGCCTCGACAACCCTTCCCCTGGGAGAGGACCTGTGGTCGCCGGGGCACCGCTGGCGTCCCCTTTCCCTCCTTTGTGTCGTGTCGGTGACCGGTGGGCCCAAAGGAGGTCAAGGGTGGCGCAAGGCGGGGCACTCGTCTGGCGATATGAAGCAAGGCCGGTACCTGTGAAGAAGGCCCAGTGCCTGTGAAGCTCGCCGCCCGTCACACTCTCACATAATAATGAGTTGGGGCTGTACATGCCCCGGAGTCTCAGGGGTGCCGGCCTCAGGCCGTGGGGCTCCCTCCCACGCCTAGTGGCAGCACTTAGCTCCGCGCTGCTGAGAAGACTTGAAGACCCGAAGACTAGACTAGGTGCCGGACGCGGCATTTTGCTTTGGATCTCTCTCTCTATAGCTTTGCTTTCTGGATCTGGATTTGAGTTGAAGCTGAGTTTTTAGTGATGCACGCGGGGGGAGCCTTTTCTTGTTCGAGCAATTTCTTGCCTTCTGGATCTTGTTTTGACTAGCACTCATGTCCATCGCCTTCCCCTCACGAGCTCCTCGCGAGCGGGACAGCGCGAAGCACGTACGCCAAGTGCGCGCAAGCACTACAACTAGTGCTCAGCTCTAGTGGGGCCCCTTGTGACGGGGCGACGAGCTCCGCAGGGTTCTCAGCAACTCGACACGTCGCAGCCCAGCTCAAAGCTGGTGCTGACTAAGGTAAACGAAGGCGGAGAACTCGCATCCGGATTCACAAGTTCACGAGGACACAAACTCACATCGCATGGGAAAGTAAAAACTGCAATTTGCTTACATGAGCGGCTCCCCCTCCCAAAATGCTCTTACAAGTTTTCCAAGGGCCCTGCCCGAGCTTCGTGTGCAGGATGAAACGAAAGGAGGACATGGGATCAGCCAGAAATGTCGCTCACTACGTCACCCTCGGATGCGTCGCTCGCGTCATCATCATCATCATCGGCAACGTCGCCACCGCCGGCGACGCCCCCGACACCGTCGTCAACCACGTCGCCTTCGTCTGCACGACCACCACCGCGTCATTCTCCAAAGTGAAGACCCTGACCAACGCATCCACATTGCCCTCAACCCAACGCGCTAGGTCGCCCCGGACAGCCGTGGGTACGGGGGTGATGGCGGCGTCGAAATCAAAGTTGGGGTCGGCATTCAGGAGGTGGCTGAAGACACGGGAGAAAGCGCGCTCGAGCAGGCCACGACCCCTTTCCTCCACAAGCTGGCGAGCTCTGGCAGATCGAGCCTCCAGGCGCGTCACCACCTCGGTGAAGAAGGTCAGGTGGCTGGCATAATCATTCGAGTGAGGGGTCGGCGCCTCCATGTCGCAAATATGGCCCAGGGTGATATTGGCCCTGTTCCGGAGATCCTGAAGCATAGGGGCATGCTCGCTCTCCAGCGTTCATCGCTGGAGCACTTCCTCCATGTTTTGCCTCGCGACGGGCTCTGCATCATCAACCCGCCTCCGGAGGGAACGCAGCTTGGCGCAGGTGGAGGCCAAGTCCGCCTACGCCGTAACCAGGGCGGAGGCTGTGGCTTCCGCACGCCTCTCAGCTTCGTCCAACCTGGGCCTGAGGGCAGCGGCCATGCCCTCATCCTCCATGCCTGTGAGCTTCAGCTTCAGGTCTTACCTACCCTCTAGATCTGCGCGAACCTCGGCCACCCGGCGATCAACCTCCTCCTCGACTCTAGCCTCGCGAGCCCCGACAGCATCTTCTGCTTGGGCAACTTGACGCTCCCTCGTCTACAGTTGCTTGAGCTCGAGGCTGCGTTCCACGGCCTCCAGGGCCAGCACCTCCTCACGCTTCCGGACCTCCTCTTCCTCCGCAGGCGTCCCCCTCAGCGATGCAAGAGCGGCCCAGCGCGCCTCCACCTGCTGCTCAAGAGACGCGCTCCAGGCCTGGAGCTCCCACGCGCGCTTCTCCGCAGCCTCGCGGCGGCGGTCAGCCTCGCGAGCCTCGTCCAAAGCTCGTGAGCGGGCTTCATGGGAAACCTTGAGAGATGCCTCGGCCTTCGCGTTCTCAAGGTCACCTTGATAGAGGCCGAGGTTGATGGCCACCTTCAGCTTGCGCCACTCCTCCGCCAGCCAGAGACCTTCAGCCTCAAGACGCGAATCGACACTCGCGAGCTCTTCACCAAGTCGACACATCGCGCCTATCGCCTCCTGGAAGAGCTCGTGCCGAACCATGCTCCGCCTGCGCTCGAGCTTGAATGCTCGGCCCACATCGTCCTCCGCCTCGCGAGGAGCCCAAGCTGATCGGGGCCCGCTGCTTGAAGAGGAGCCGAAGATCCAAGCCAATAGATTGCCATCAATGACCAGCGGAGGAGTCATGGGCACGCCTACCAAGCTCCACACCAAACTGGGGGGAAGGAGCGGTAGCGCCGCAGGTTCAGCACGCCAAGAAGGCAGGAGTGCCCCTTCAACCAACCCTACTCCGGGGGCGACAAGTGGACTCGAAGCACTCGAGGCCGGAGGAAGAGTTGATGAAGGAGGAGGCCGCTTCTCGAGAAACGCAACAGCTTGAACGGAAGGAGCCCTGGAGAACCGACGTCAGGACAAGAAGGCAACACGTAGGAAGCCGTGACAACAAGGTACTTACACGTCAATGGCGATGTACTTTCGTCGCTTCCGCGGCCCGAAGATGCTACTACCACTAGGGGATCGTTTCCTCTTGCGGAGCTCACCAAAGTCCACACAAAGATGACCGAAATGCTGGACGTGACGGCCGATGTGCAGAGGGGCCAGAGAAGAGCCTGGAAGGATACCTTCAGAGGTGCCTGGTTGCGGCAAACAGCCAGGCACCGTCTCACCACAACCTCCCGAGGCCCCTGGATCCTTGGCCTCGGGAGCCGCATGGTGCGCCTCCTCGATAATTAGCGCCTCAGGAGGAGGGCGCAGGCCCCAGAAGACGACGCCCCAGGATCGCCATCTGGCATGTGCTCTTAAGCGCTAGGGCCGCCGGCCTCCATCGGAGCTCGCCCTCCTGCACCCTCACCTGGGGCGAGCTCGGCACGGGTGGCGAGGAAGGGGACCACGTCGGACGGGGTTCCCGCGGGGCCCCACCAGGCCGATGGGGCGCAGGCCCCACTCATCAAAGGAGGGCATGCTCGTGGCAAACTCATCGTTGTTCTCACAACGGTACAGCAGGCAGCTCTTCTTGGGCATGTCGTCTGGCAGAGGGATACCCGTCAGAACCATGAGCACCGTCTCCCGCGTCTTAAGAGGAAGCCCTTCCTCCTGAAACCTCATGTGGTCCTAACTACTGAGCAAGGCCCACATCGGGCGGGAATGGCGCTGAAGCGGAGCGACTCGGCGCTTGACGAACTCCTTCACCACCATAGGCGCAGTCACACCGCGGTCCTTCAACATCCTCAGCCTGGCCCAGACAAGAGCAAGGCGGGGCTCGTGAGCTTCTGATGGCCCTGACCGGAGCTAGGAACAGCAGGCCCCGCTGGAGCATGAAGCAGGGGGCTGAGCAAGCCGGCATCGACAAACACCCATCGCGTACGAAACTCACTCGTGGATGAAGGGAGCTCGAAGTCAATCCCCGCGCCCGCGGTCGCAGCCACGGCCTGGAAGCTCACGCACCCCGAGCATTCTTGAGGGTCGGCCAGATGCAATGAGAAGAAGTGACGGAGGAGGGCCACCGAAGGAGCGATGCCCACCATGGCTTCGCATACGAAGGCGAAGACAGCAACAAGAGTCACCGATTGGGGGTCAAGATGCAGCATGTGGATCTGGTAATGCCCTAGCACCGCGTTGAGGAAGGCAGAGAAGGGAGGAATCAGGCCAGCCCAGAGGGCATCTATGAAGATTGGGACCTCGGTGGCTGCTCGAGCCATGCGGGTGCGAGACGCAGGCCAAGCCATCGTCTCTCCCCACTCGCTGAAGCTGGAAGCGAGCATCGGACGCACCGGGATCGGCCTAGCACCGGCTCGACAGCTGGAGGTGCACCCGACGAAGACATCGGCTTCTTCCCCTTGTCCGCCTGTTTTGGCGCCATGGCAACGAAGCAGGAGGAGGGCAGGTCGGATCGGAGAAGGGAAGCAGAGCCATAAGGAAGCAGGGGAATTGGGGAAGCAAGGCGCAGGCGACGGAGGAATAACTGTGTAGGCCGCAGGGGCCGCACAGCCAGGCGGATTCAAAGGCAGCATGGGGAAGCGGAGGCGCCCACGTCCAGTCAACCGCCACACGTCAACCGAGGCTGCGGGCTTTTGGGGCCCGCGGTGCTGCGAACTTGACCCTTGGCTTCGCCACAAAGTCAAGCCCAAGCGCACCTTGGGCCCGGGGGCTACTATCGGCGTTCTAGGAACGGGGGTCCCCAGACTTGCCTGCCTGTGGCCCACAGCGTGGCTGAGCCAGCAGGCCATACGGCCCATCTTCATCAACAAGGCATCCAAGACTCTCGCAAGGGTCCAAGCCTCGTGAGGCGGACGACGCAAGACCTCCTCTGGAGTGTCCTAGCCAGGCAGGCTTGCGAGGAGCGGAGATATCAAGGCGGGGAAAACCTCACGAGGCTCTCGTGACGTGAGCCATGACGAACGGCGCTAGGCAGGCGCCAGCACGCGCAGCGTCCTTATTTCCTCTTTGGTGCTAAGGAGGCCATCGCAGGCGAAGAGTACCGAGGCATCAGGCAAAGGTTGCTATATTGGTGCAACAAGACCAAGACCAGGAGGACGGCGAGACGGAGGTCATCGTGGAGCCCAAGACGGCATCACCACGGAGCTTTTCGCAGCGAAGACTGCTTTTGTCGAGATAGCTTGTACTAGTTGTCCCCCTTCAAATTTGCCCGCCGTTGTGGGCTCCCTTCCCGCTCGATATTTGGGAAGAGGACCCGGGCCTCTATAAATAGGACTAGCCACCACAGTAGTAGCGATGAGATCCAGAGACGCGCACAAGCTCGTACGCAGAAGAACACCTCAACCTGAGGAGGCTGTTCTTCCCTTGTACTGTTCATCATCAGCCCAAGAGGCAATCCACCACCACCACACTGGAGTAGGGTATTACACCACAACGGTGGCCCGAACTAGTATAAACCTCGTGTCTCTCTGTGTTGCGAGTTCGTCGAGTTCGTCCGCGAGATCTTAGCTAGCCAGGGCGTAGATCGGTAGGAGGGAAAGACTTCGCGCGCACCCCAGTGTTCGAACCTTAAGGGTTTGACGGAACCCCACATCCGACAGTGTAGGAGAGTGAAGACTCCCTCACGGCCGAGTTCGAGACTCAACACTTGAACTGGGTCGAGAAGGAGAAAATCCTCACCGACGGCTGCGGCGAGATCGAGGACATGATCGATGGTAAGTCCCTTTTTTCCTTTAATCAGCCACCAACTGCTGCAGGAGTCGGCTTCCAGCTTCTAATATTTGATTTTCTTCTTGCGCAGAGTTCTTCCTTGGCTACTCTGTCGTCGTGAGCCAGGCCATCGAGGCGCGGCGCGAAAAGCGTAGGAGGGTTGGGGTGGAGATTCCGCCCAACGCGCCTCGGAACCTCAACGAGCAGCTTCTGGCCGATAGGACGCACCTGCAGCTGGCCCACCGCCTGTTCCGCCACCTTTAGCGCGCCGGGGCCCATGTGCTGACCGCCCTCTGGCTGAACATCCAAGTGTCGTGCGCCCCCAGTCGGACGCTTGGAAGGGCGCCGCAGCTCGGGTGGGTGCGCGGACAGCCTTGGAGTTTGCCAAGGCATGGTATCCAAGCCTGAATCTGGCGCAGCTAGCCACTTTCCGTGCTGAGGCTGGACCGGAGCTGGCGGCAGTTGACCGCTCTCTCACTCAACGCGCGGCGGTGCTTGCCGAGTAGACCAATACCAGCGTCTTCGTCCCTGAACTAGACGAGTGGGGCGCCGAGGTGCCGCCCGACTGGTTCGGGCTGAACCCGGACGAAGGGGGTGACTCGGCAGAGGAGATCGCCCCCAGCGATGAGAGCAAGGATGAAGAGAGCAAGGATGGCAAAGGCGACGCATCGGAAGACGGAACGGACGGCCAGCCTCAGCCCGACCAGGCCTCGAGCAATGAGCCGTGTGCTGCTGCGCCGACTGCCGTTGACCAGGCTGAGACTTATCAGTCGGCCGCTCCACCAACCGGAGTTGTTGCATCCACCAACCTGCCGGACTCGCCTGCTGCTCCTCCTGCCTAGGCCGTCAGTTTTATCTTATCTTTCCCTACTTTGTAATATTTCGAACAAGTTTGTTAAATTTGCGCAGTTCCACCCACTTGGGGTGTATTCAAACCTTGTTGAATTCTAGCTATGAGCCCTGCTATGTAAACTAATTATCGCACAAGTCCGTGCTCTACCGGGTTCTGCTTTGTCTTGCTTTTTTGCTCTATTTTAGCTCTTTCCTTTGCCGCTTTCTGATAACCCACAAGTATAGGGAATCACAACAGTTTTCGAGGGTAGAGTATTCAACCCAAATTATATTGATTCGACACAAGGGGAGCCAAAGAATATCCTCAAGTATTAGTAGTTGAGTTGTCAATTCAACCACACTTGGATAACTTAATATCTGCAGCAAAGTGTTTAGTAGCAAAGTAATATGATAGTAGTGGTAACGGTAACAAAAGTAACGGAAGCAAAAAGTAATATTTTTGGTGTTTTGCAGTGATTGTAACAGTTAACGGAAAACTAAATAAGCGAGAACCAATATCGGAAAAGCTCGTAGGCATTGGATCGGTGATGGAGAATTATGCCGGATGTGGTTCATCATGTAACAATCATAACATAGGGTGACACAGAACTAGCTCCAATTCATCAATATAATGTAGGCATGTAATCCGAATATAGTCATGCATGCTTATGGAAAAGAACTTGCATGACATCTTTTGTCCTACCCTCCCGTGGCAGCGGGGTCCTAACGGAAACTAAGGGATATTAAGGCCTCCTTTTAATAGAGAACCGGAACAAAGCATTAGCACATAGTCAATACATGAACTCCTCAAACTACGGTCATCACCGGGAGTGGTCCCGATTATTGTCACTTCGGGGTTGCCGGATCATAACACATAGTAGGTCACTATAGACTTGCAAGATAGGATCAAGAACACACATATATTCATGAAAACATAATAGGTTCAGATCTGAAATCATGGCACTCGGGCCCTACTAACAAGCATTAAATATAGCAAAGTTATAGCAACATCAATCTCAGAACATAGTGGATACTAGGGATCAAACCCTAACAAAACTAACTCGATTACATGATAGATCTCATCCAACCCATCACCGTCCAGCAAGCCTACGATGAAATTACTCACACACGGCGGCGAGCATCATGAAATTGGTGATGGAGGATGGTTGATGATGATGACGGCGACGAATCCCCCTCTCTGGAGCCACGAACGGACTCCAGATCAGCCCTCCCGAGAGGTTTTAGGGCTTGGTGGCGGCTCCATATTGTAAAACGTGATGATTTCTTCTCCTTGATTTTTTCTCTCCGAAAGCAAATATATAGAGTTGGAGTTGGCGTCGGAGGAGCTCCAGGGGGCCCATGAGGTAGGGGGGCGCGCCCCCACCCTCGTGGACAGGGTGTGGCCCCCCTGGACTTCATCTTTGGCAAGGATTTTTTATTATTTATGAAAATATGTTTCGTGGAGTTTCAGATCATTCCGAGAACTTTTGTTTCTGCACATAAATAACACCATGGAAAGTCTGTTGAAAACAACGTCAGTCCGGGTTTGTTCCATTCAAATCATGTAAGTTAGAGTCCAAAACAAGGGCAAAAGTGTTTGGAAAAGTAGATACGACGGAGACGTATCAACTCCCCCAAGCTTAAACCTTTGCTTGTCCTCAAGCAATTTAGTTGACAAACTGAAAGTGATAAAGAAAAACTTTTACAAACTCTGTTTTCTCTTTTTGTTGTAAATATGTAAAGCCAGCATTCAAGTTTTCAGCAAAGATTATGACTAACCACATTTGCAATAACTCTCAGGTCTCATGTTTACTCATATCAATAGTATAATCAACTAGCGAGCAATAATAATAAATCTCAGATGACAACACTTTCTCAAAAAAAAATTCATAATATGATATAACAAGATGGTATCTCGCTAGCCCTTTCTGAGACCGCAAAACATAAATGGAGAGCACCTTTAATGATCAAGGACTGACTAGACATTGTAATTCATGGTAAAAGAGATCCAATCATAGTCATACCCAATATAAATTAATAGTAATGAATGCAAATGATAGCTGTGCTCTCCAGCTAGTGCTTTTTAATAAGAGGGTGATGACTCAACATAAAAGTAAATAGATAGGCCCTTCGCAGAGGGAAGCAGGGATTTGTAGAGGTGCCAGAGCTTGGTTTTGAAATAGAGATAAATAATATTTTGAGCGGCATACTTTCATTGTCAACATAAAAACTAAGAGATGGCGATATCTTCCATGCTACACACATTATAGGTGGTTCCCAAACAGAATGGTAAAGTTTATACTCCCCCTCCACTAACAAGCATCAATCCATGACTTGCTCGAAACAACGAGTGTCTCCAACTAGCAACAGTCCTAGGCGGAGTTCTGTTTGCAATTATTTTGATTTAGTTTGTATAAAGCATGGGACTGGGCATCCCGAAGACCAGCCATTTTCTCGTGAATGAGGAGCGGAGTCCACTCCTCTCGAGAATAACCCGCCTAACATGGAAGATAAAGGCAGCCCTAGTTGATACATGAGCTATTCGAGCATACAAAACAGAATGTTTAGTTGAAGGTTTAGAGTTTGGCACATACAAATTTACTTGGAACGGTGGGTAAATACCGCATATTGGAAGATATAGTGGACTCATATGGAATAACTTTGGGGTTTAAGGGATTGGATGCACAAGCAGTATTCCCGCTTAGTATAAGTGAAGGCTAGCAAAAGACTGGGAAGTGACCAATTAGAGAGTGACAACAGTCATGAACATGCATTAAAATTAATAAACATTGGATGCAAGCATGAGTAGGATATAATCCACCATGAATATAAATATCATGAAGGCTATGTTGATTTTGTTTCAACTACATGTGTGAACATGTGCCAAGTCAAGTCACTTAAATCATTCAAAGGAGGATACCACCACATCATACCACATCACAACCATTTTAATAGCATGTTGGCACGCAAGGTAAACCATTATAACTCATAGCTAATCAAGCATGGCACGAGCAACTATGATCTCTAATTGTCATTACAAACATGTTTATTCATAATAGCCTGAATCAGGAACGATGAACTCATCATATTTACAAAAACAAGAGAGGTCGAGTTCATACCAGCTTTTCTCATCTCAGTCAGTCCATCATATATCATCATGATTGCCTTTCACTTGCACGACTGAACGGAGTGAATAATAATAAGAGTGCACGTGCATTGGACTAAGCTTGAATCTGCGAGAATTCAATAAACAGGAGAAGACAAGGCAATATAGGCTCTTGGTTAAATCAACAATAATGCATATAAGAGCCACTTCAAGAATTTAATCATGGTCTTCTCCTATCAACCCCCAAAGAAAAGAAAAGAAATAAAAACTATTTACACGGGAAAGCTTCCAACAAGCAAAAGAAGAACGGGAAATATTTTTGGGTTTTCTTTTTAATCAATACTACTACAGCAAGAGAAGGAAACTAACTAAAAGTTACTCTAATTTTTTGGTTTTTTCTTAAGGTTTATTAAACACACAAGAAGAAAGCAGGAAAAATAAAATAAACTAGCATGGATAATACAATGAAATAGTATGAGCACCGACATCTAGCAATGAGTGTGTGTAAACATAAATGTAATGTCGGTGGGAAATACGTACTCCCCCAATCTTAGGCTTTTGGCCTAAGTTAGTTCATTGCGAGGGATAGCCTGGCGGATACCCGTAGGTGTAGCTGGGGTCATACTGCGATGCAGCGGTTATCGCCTCCTGAGCTGCAGCGTGGCGTCGGGCTGCATCCGCTCTCCTCTCGTACTCATCTGCCTCCTCTCTGGCAATAATATAACTTCGTTTTGCACGATAATCAAAGAAGGCAGGAGCAGGGAAATGTCTGGAGGAGAGCACGCCGTTTGTCAAAGATTAGTCGATACTGGAGAGGTGATTCATTCCTCTCGACAAAATGATGGTAAACCATAGAATTATAGTCTAAATAAGTAGGAGGCAACTCCATATCATCCTCACGAACGTCCATATCAAGAAAATCAGCTAAACGGGTTGCATATATTCCTCCAAAGAAATCACCATTAAATCTATTATGATGCAACCTACGTGCAACAATGGCTCCCATATGATAAGATTGGTCTCCTAACACAGCACTCCTGAGAATGCTAAGGTCAGTCACACACATATGACATGCTTCTTCCTTACCATTTATGCACCTACCTATGAAGAGAGCAAAATAATGTATAGCAGGAAAGTGAATGCTCCCTATGGTAGCTTGTGCTATATCTCTAGATTCCCGTACAGTTATACCAGCAAGAAAGTCTCTAAATTCAGATTTATGGGGATCACTAACACTACCCCATTGTGGAAGTTTGCAAGCAGAAGTAAAATCCTCTAAGTCCATGGTATAAGATTTTTCATAAGGGACAATTCCATTTTTACCCCTAGTTGGTTCCTACCCACGGGTTTCGCCCTTACTTTTCGAGCTTGCTCAGTTTTGCCCTTACTTTTTCTGTCCAGGTCCCTCAAATGCCCTTTGACCATTTGACCAAAACTTTGAAAATTCATAACTAATTCATATGAACTCAGAAAAATGCAAATAAGATATAAAAATGTTCAGATAAACATTACCTTTATGTGCATATCATTTGCTTTCAGGATAAAAGCACCCTTTAAACTACGAGGTAATTAATGTTATTAACATTATTAAAAATAAAAGGTATAAATAATATTTTTTCATGAATAAAAATTACATGCAAATGTATGTGATCTTTTACGAACATCCAGATATCTTATTTGCATTTTACGAGTTCATATCATCTTGTTAAGAATGTTCTAACGACTTTGACCATTATTTGGAAACTTCATAACAAGTTGATACGAACTCAGAAAAATGCAAATAAGATATCAGGATGTTCAGAAAACATCACCTACATTTGCATGTAATTTTTATTCATGAAAAAAATATTGTTTATACCTTTTTATTTTTAATAATGTTAATAACTTTAATTACCTCAGGTAGTTTAAAGGGTGCTTTTGTCCTGAAAGCAAATGATATGCACATAAAGGTAATGTTTATCTAAACATTTTGATATCTTATTTGCATTTTTCTGAGATCATATGAATTAGTTATGAGTTTTCAAAGTTTTGGTCAAACGGTCAAAGGGCATTCGAGGGACCTGGACGGAAAAAGTAAGGGCAAAACTGAGCAAGCTCGAAAAGTAAGGGCAAAACCCGTGGGTAGGAACCAACTAGGGGTAAAAATGCAATTGTCCCTTTTCGTAGTAAAGATCAAACATGACAGTTGGAGAATCACGTGAAGATGAAAATTCAAACCTCCTCACAAATGAACTAGTGAGATGATGGTACTGCGGGCATTTGTCTGCCTCAAAGCTCACAAGATCGGTGTTACGCAAATATGCGTTAAATTCCTCTTTGATTCCCGCTCGATCCATAAAATTTTCTGAAGGTCACTCACAAGGCCGCATAGGAGCGTCTCTTGGTGGCTCGTCATCAGCATCACGCATTGCAATCCTGGGTCCTTGCTTCCTTGAAGAACCACCTTGGAACATTTTCCTAAGCATATTCCTTCCTCTGAAAAATTTCTGAAATTTTTAGTAACTTCAAACAAAAGTGAACCAAGCTCAACAAAATTGATAGCAACTACTCCTACAAGTGCCTGGAGACTATATCATGCATTAGAACTACTTGGAACCATATAAATTTGACATGCAAGCTCAAGAACATGGTCACCTAAGCAGCACAAATTTGCAATGAATAAAGCACTAGAGCAAAAACTAATTGGACCAATGGAGGAGTCACATACCAAGGAACAATCTCCCCAAGCAGTTTTGTGAGAGGTGCTTTGAGCAAGGAGATCGAAAATCACAGCAAAGTGAGCTAGAACTCGTGCTTGATCTAGATATTCGTGTTTGAGGGAGGAAGAAGAACTGTATGGGTGCAGGAATAAGTGGAGGAAGGCCACTGTGGGCCCACGAGGCAGGGGGGGTGCGCCCTGGGGGGTAGGGCGCATCCTCCACCCTCGTGCCCAGGTGGTTGACCCCCCTGGTGTGTTCTCAGTTCCATAAATCCTAAAATATTCTAGAAAAAAATCATATTTCATTTTCAGGGCTGGAGAACTTTTATTTTCGGGGTATTTTTATATTGCACTGATAAATCAGAAAACAGACAGAAAAATACTATTTTTACTTTATTTCAACTAAATAACAAAAAGTAGAGAGAGGGTACAGAAGGTTGTGCCTTCTAGTTTCATCCATCTCATGCTCATAAAAAGGAATCCACTAACAAGGTTGATCAGGTCTTGTTAATAAACTCATTCCGAATAACATGAAGCCGGAGAAATTTCGAATTACACTATGTTACCTCAACGGGGATATGCACATCCCCTATAATAAGAATATCATATTTCTTCTTGACAGTAGGAAGAGGAAATTCAAAACCTCCAAATATAATCGATGGAATTTTTCCAATAGAGTTGATACTATGAACTTGAGGTTGTTTCCTCGGAAAGTGTACCGTATGCTCATTACCATTAACATGAAAAGTGACATTGCCTTTGTTGCAATCAATAACAGCCCCTGCATTATTCAAAAAAGGTCTTCCAAGAATAATAGACATACTATCATCCTCGGGAATATCAAGAATAACAAAGTCCGTTAAAATAGTAACGTTTGCAACCACAACAGGCACATCCTCACAAATACCAATAGGTATAGCAGTTGATTTATCAGCCATTTGCAAAGATATTTCAGTAGGTGTCAACTTATTCAAATCAAGTCTACGATATAAAGAGAGAGGCATAACACTAACACCGGCTCCAAGATCACATAAAGCAGTTTTAACATAATTTCTTTCAATGGAGCATGGTATAGTAGGTACTCCTGGATCTCCAAGTTTCTTCGGTATTCCACCCTTAAAAGTATAATTAGCAAGCATGGTGGAAATTTTAGCTTCCGGTATCTTTCTTTTATTAGTAACAATATCTTTCATATACTTAGCATAAGGATTCATTTTGAGCATATCAGTCAATCGCATACGCAAAAAGATAGGTCTAATCATTTCAGCAAAGCGCTCAAAATCCTCATCATCCTTTTTCTTGGATGGTTTGGGAGGAAAAGGCATGGGTTTCTGAACCCATGGTTCTCTTTCTTTACCATATTTCCTAGCACCAAAGTCTCTCTTATCATAACGTTGATTCTTTGATTGTGGGTTATCAAGATCAACAGCTGGTTGAATTTTTACATCATTATCATTACTAGGTTGAGCATCATCATGAACATCATCATTAATATTTTCACTAGGTTCATGTTCATTACCAGATTGTCTTTCAGCATCAGACATAGAGATATCATTTGGATTCTCAGGTGTTTCAGCAATAGGTTCACTAGAAGTTTGCAAAGTCCTATCATTTTTCTTTTTCTTCCTTTTCGAAGAACTAGGTACATCAATATTATTTCTCTGAGAATATTGCTCAATTATCTTAGGGTGGCCTTCAGGATACAAAGGTTCCTGAGTCATTCTACCAGTTCTAGTAGCCACTCTAACAGCACAATCATTTTTCTTACTATTCATTTCATTGCGCAAATCATTTTAGCCTTAAGTACTTGTTCTACTTGAGTGGTAACCATAGAGGCATGTTTGCTCACAAGTTTAAGTTCACCTCTAACATTAGCCATATAATCACCCAAGTGTTTAATCATATCGGAATTGTATTTCAATTGTCTACCAAAATAAGCATTGAAGTTTTCTTGTTTGACAATAAAATTATCAAACTCTTCTAAGCATTGTCTTGCAGACTTATAGTGAGGAATATCACCTTCATCAAATCTATAGAGAGAATTTACCTTTACTACCTGTGTCGGGTTACCAAGACCAGGAGGTTCTTCAATAGGTAATGGATTAGAATCATATGTTTGTTCAACAGGCAGTAAATTAAGACCGTGTATTTCTTCCATAGGAGGTAAATTCTTAAAATCTTTAGCTTTAATACCTTTTTCTTTCATAGATTTCTTTGCCTCTTGCATATCTTCAGGACTGAGAAATAGAACACCTCTCTTCTTCGGAGTTGGTTTAGGAATAGGTACAGGAATTGGCTCTGGAGCTGGCTCAGGAGCTGGCTCAGGAAGTGTCCAATTATTTTCATTTGTTAACATATTATTCAATAGAATTTCAGCTTCATCCGGTGTTCTTTCCCTGAAAACAGAACCATCACAACTATCCAGGTAATCTCTGGAAGCATCAGTTAGTCCATTATAAAAGATATCAAGTATTTCATTTTTCTTAAGAGGATGATCAGGCAAAGCAATAAGTAACTTGAGAAGCCTCCCCCAAGCTTGTGGGATACTCTCTTCTTCAATTTGCACAAAGTTGTATATTTCCTTTAAAGCGGCTTGTTTCTTATGAGCATGGAAATATTTAGAAGAGAAGTAATAAATCATATCCTGGGGACTACGCACACAACCAGGATCAAGATAATTAAACCATATCTTAGCATCACCCTTTAATGAGAACGAAAATATTTTAAGGATATAAAAGTAGCGAGATCTCTCATCATTAGTGAACAGGGTGGCTATATCATTTAATTTAGTAAGATGTGCCACAACAGTTTCATATTCATAGCCATGAAAAGGATCAGATTCAACCAAAGTAATTATAGCAGGATCAACAGAGAATTCATAATCCGTATCGGCAACACAGATAGGTGAAGTAGCAAAAGCAGGGTCAGGTTTCATTCTATCTCTAAGAGATTGCTTATTCCATTCAGCTAATAACCTCTTGAGCTCATATCTATCCTTGCAAGCTAGAATAGCCGCAGAAGCTTCCATATCAAAAACATAACCCTCAGGAATAACAGGCCTATCTTCATCATCACTTTCATCAATATAATCAGTTTCAATAATTTCTTTCTCTCTAGCCCTAGCAATTTGTTCATCAAGAATTTCGCTAAGGGGCACAGTAGTATCAAGCATAGAAGTAGTTTCATCATAAGTATCATGCACAGCAGAAGTGGCATCATCAATAACATGCGACATATCAGAACGAATAGCCGAAGCAGGTTTAGGTGTCGCAAGCTTACTCAAAATAGAAGGTCAATCAAGTGCAGAGCTAGATGGCAGTTCCTTACCTCCCCTCGTAATTGAGGGATAAATTGTTGTCTTAGCGACTTTCAAGTTCTTCATAGTGATTAACAGATATAAATCCCAAGTGACTCAAAGAATAGAGCTATGATCCCCGGCAACGGCGCCAGAGAATAGTCTTGATAACCCACAAGTATAGGGGATCGCAACAGTTTTCGAGGGTAGAGTATTCAACCCAAATTTATTGATTCGACACAAGGGGAGCCAAATAATATCCTCAAGTATTAGCAGTTGAGTTGTCAATTCAACCACACCTGGATAACTTAATATCTGCATCGAAGTGTTTAGTAGCAAAGTAATATGATAGTAGTGGTAATGGTAACAAAAGTAACGGAAGAAAAAGTAATATTTTTGGTGTTTTGTAGTGATTGTAACAGTAGCAATGGAAAAGTAAATAAGCGAAAACCAATATAGGAAAAGCTCGTAGGCATTGGATCGGTGATGGAGAATTATGCCGGATGCGGTTCATCATGTAACAATCATTACATAGGGTGACACAGAACTAGCTCCAATTCATCAATATAATGTAGGCATGTAGTCCGAATATAGTCATACGTGCTTATGGAAAAGAACTTGCATGACATCTTTTGTCCTACCCTCTCGTGGCAGCGGGGTCCTAACGGAAACTAAGGGATATTAAGGCCTCCTTTTAATAGAGAACTGGAACAAAGCATTAGCACATAGTGAATACATGAACTCCTCAAACTACGGTCATCATCGGGAGTGGTCCGATTATTGTCAATACGGGGTTGCCGGATCATAACACATAGTAGGTGACTATAGACTTGCAAGATAGGATCAAGAACACACATATATTCATGAAAACATAATAGGTTCAGATCTGAAATCATGGCACTCGGGCCCTAGTGACAAGCATTAAGCATAGCAAAGTCATAGCAACATCAATCTCAGAACATAGTGGATACTAGGGATCAAACCCTAACAAAACTAACTCGATTACATGATAGATCTCATCCAACCCATCACCGTCCAGCAAGCCTATGATTTGCATTCCATGGACTCTCTGTTTCCTTGCCGGAATTGTCCCTCTTGTGCGCCCTCAACTTCTGTGCATCGGTGAGGTAGTAGGAGTCATTACCCAAGGCTTTGCTGATGATGAATGGCACTTCCCAAGGGGACGAGAGCTTGTGCTAGCCGGTTGTTCGCTGGATCAGCTGGAGCACAAGGTCTCCTCTTGGAAGGATCATGGCTTGACCTTCCGGCTGTGGTAGCGGCACAGGTCCTGCTGGTAGATGGCGGACCGGCTGAGTGCCAACAGTCGACCTTCTTCCAACAGGTCGAGCCGTCTTATCGCGCCTCCTTCGCTTTATCCTCCGTGTACATGGTGATGCGAGGTGAGTCAAACTCGATGTTAGTTGGGATGACAGCCTCAGCCCCGTACACGAGGAAGAAGGGAGTGAAGCCAGTTGATTTGTTCGGCGTGGTCCGAAGACTCCAGAGGACGGCTGGAAGCTCGTTGATCCAATAGCCGTCCGAGCGATCCAGTGGCTCGATCAGTCGGGGCTTGATGCCGTACAAGATGAGGCCGTTTGCTCGCTTGACTTGGCCGTTTGATTGCTAATGGGCAACAGACGCTAAGTCCAGTCGGATGCCCTGCGTCGCGCAGAAACGGGCCAAGGCACCTTTGGCAAAATTGGTGTCGTTGTCGATGGTGATGATGTGTGGTATGCCATACCGGACATTGATATCTGCGATGAAGGTCACAACAGTCGGCCCATTCAGCTTCTTGATTGGCTTTGCTTCAATCCACTTGGTGAATTTGTCCACGGCGACCAGCAGATGGGTCATGCCGCCGTATGCTGTCTTGAACGGTCCCGCCATGTCCAACCCCCAGATGGCTAATGGCCAGGTGACGGGGATGGTCTTGAGTGCAGAAGCCGGAAGATGTTGCTTGGAGCTGAATTTTTGGCACCCCTTGCACTTCTTGACCATGTCCTTGGCGTTGTCCAAAGCAGTCGACCAAAAGAATCCATGGCGGAAGGCTTTTGCGACAAGGGATCTGGAGGCCGCATGGTCGCCACACTCGCCTTGGTGGATGTCTCTGAGGATTATCTTGCCTTTCTCTGGTTCAACGCAGTGCTGGAAGACGCCAGTCACACTACGTCTGGCAAGCTCTCGGTTTACTATCGTGTATGCTGCTGCCCGGTGTTGGACCTGCCGGTCCAAGATCTCGTCGGCTGGTAGCTCTCCGCTCACCAGGAAATTGAGGATGGGCTGCGCCCATTATGGTGCTTCGACCACTGGTACCAGGGCAGTTGGATTGGGAGGCGACGGTTGGAGTTGGCTGCCGCTCGCTACGTCGTTGAAGTTCCCGGGCCGACTACCGCAGCCCCCAGGCCGGGTTGTGAAGTCCCTGGGCCGGGTGCGACTGCTGCAGTCCCCGAGCCGCTTGGTGAAGTCCCTGGGCTGGTTGCTGCAACCTCCAGGCCGGGTTCTAAAGTCCCCGGGCCGGGTGCGACTGCCGCAGTCTGCGAGCCGCCTGCCGAAGTCCCCAGGCCGGCTGTTGCAGCCCCCGAGTCGGATCCGATTGTTCCGGGAGCAGCCGACACGAAGATGGGTTCTGATTCCGGTGAAGGCTTGATAGACGGCTTGTGGAGGCACTGGAGGGAGACGCCGGCTGGCATCGGTTGGCGGTTGGAGCCAGTCCGTGCCAGGGCATCATCTTGCTCGTTGTCGTTCCGTGGCAAGTGAAGGAACTCGCACCCATCAAAGTATCTGCTGATCTGCTGGACGAGGAAGCGGTAGCTTGCCATGTTTGCATCCTTGGCGTCCCAGTCGCCAGATGACTGCTGGACTACCAATTCTGAGTCGCCGTAGCACAGAATCCGGCGGATGCCAATCTCCTTGGCCAGTCGGAGTCCGTGTACGAGCGTCTCGTACTCGGCCACATTGTTGGAGGTGGCAAAGTGAAATCGCAGCGTGTATTTGAGCTTGTCGCCTTTCGGAGAGGTGAGGACGATGCCGGCTCCCAAACCAGTTCGCATCTTCGAGCAATCAAAGTGCATCCGCCAATGGGTGGAGTCCGGAGCTGGCGGTAGGTACTGGGTCTCGGCCCAGTCGACGAGAAAGTCGGCCAGTGCTTGGGACTTGATGGCGGTGCATGGCTGGTAGAAGATGGTGTAGAAGGCCAACTCGATGGCCCATTTGGCCATCCGGCCTGATGCATCTCTGTTGCCTATGATTTCAGCAAGAGGGGCGATGTAGACAACCGTGATGGGGTGCTCTTGAAAGTATGGCTTGAGTTTCTTGGCGGCAAAGTGCACGCCGTAGCACATCTTCTGGTAGTGGGGGTAGTTCTGCTTGGAGGCCTACAACACCTCACTCTAGTAGTACATGGGCCTCTGGACCGGCTGTGCCTTGCCGTCTTCTGGGCGCTCTACCACAATGACAATGCTGACCATCCGGCTAGTGGTGGCGATGTAGAGGAACATGGGCTCCTTAGCAGCCGGGGCCGCCAAGACAGGCGGTGTAGTCAGCATTTTCTTGAGCTGGAGGAAGGCTTCGTCCGCCTTGTCATTCCACTCGAAGTGAGTGGTTTTCTTCATTAACTGGTATAGAGGATGGGCCTTCTCGCCCAGCCGACTGATGAAGCGGCTGATGGATGCCAAGCAGCCGGTGAACTTTTGGACATCTCGGTTGGGTGGGTCTCTCCATCCGCTCAATGGACTTGATCTTCATTGGGTTGCACTCGATGCCGCGTTTTGAGACAAGGAAGCCAAGGAGTTGGCCGGCTGGGACTCCGAAAACACACTTCTCTGGGTTGAGCTTGATTTGAAAACGGCGCAGATTATCAGAGGTCGCCTTGAGATCTTCCAGGAGGGTACCACGCTTCTCCGTCTTCACCACAATATCGTTTACATAGATGTGGGCATTTCTGCCAAGTTGCTTGAGGAGGCACTTCTGCATGCAACGCTAAAAAGTGGCACCGACATTTCTCAGGCCGAATGTCATGGTCAGGTAGCAGAAGGCTCTAAATGGTGTGATGAAGGCGGTCTTCAGGCGGTCTGCCGGGTTCAACTTGATCTGGTGGTAGCCGGAGTAAGCATCCAAAAAAAATCAACGACTCGCATCCGGCTGTGGAGTCAATCACCTGGTCTATCCGAGGCAGAGCAAACAGATCTTTGGGGCAGGCTTTGTTGAGGCTGGTGTAATCAATGCACATGCGCCACTTGTTGTTCTTCTTTAGTACAAGGACTGGGTTGGCAAGCCATTCTGAAAAAACATTCTTCCATGATGAAGCCAGCTGCCAGCAGGCGGGCGATCTCTTCACCGACAATTCTTTTCTTCTCTTCCGACAGGCGGCGGAGGGGTTTCTTGACTGGTTTTGCATCTGATCTGACATGTAGTTTGTGCTCAGCGAAATCCGTCGGAACACCCGGCATGTCTTTGGGAGACCATGCAAAGATGTCCCGATTCTCACGGAAGAAATCGACGATCTCGCTTTCCTATTTGCTATCGAGGTTGGTCCCCATGATAGCGTGATTCTCCGGGTGGTCAGGGTCCAAGGGGATCTTCTTTGTTTCTTTGGCCGGCTGGAAGGAGCCCTGAGTCTCCGACTCCTTGGGGTCTGGCGATAGGTCTGGCTGCTTGCTGGCCATGGCCACAACCCGGTCCGGGAGCTTCTTCTCAGCATCAATGACAAGGGACTCGACCAGCTGGCTGCTAGCTGCAGCACAGGCGGCCGACTTCTTGTAGTCTCCGGCTATTGTGATAATGCCCTTGGTTCCTGGCACCTTCATCTTGAGGTAGGCGTAGTGCGGCACTGCCATGAACTTGGCTAGAGTTGGCCGGCCTAGGAGCGCGTGGTAAGAGCTCTCCAGGTGAACCACCTCAAACCAAATTGCCTCGCGGCGGAAGTGATTTTTGTCTCAGAAGAAGACATTTATCTTGATCTTTCCGATTGGTGAGCAGGAAAGGCCAGGTACAATGCCATGGAATACAGTCCGACTGGGATGTAGTTGTCTCTCTTTGATGCACAGCTTCTCCATGGCGTCACGGTAGAGGATGTTGATGCTACTACTGCCGTCTATCAGAACTCGGGAGAAGCGAGCAGCTCACCTCTCTGTTTAGAAAGTGGCATCCAACACCAGGGTGTAGGAAACCAGAGAAGGGCATCACTTCCGGGTGGTCTGCACGGCTCCAGCTGATGGGCCTCTCGGACCAATGCATGAACTCAGGGACTTCTGAAGCAACAGTATTCACCTCACGGTGATGCTGCGCTGGTTGTGCCTGTCATCGGCCACACTGGTGAAGACGACGTATGCTCCATGCTCTTTTTGAAATTCATCTTGGATGGCGGAGGCTGCTGGATGGGCTGCTGGCTGCTGAGGAGGCGGAGCCGGCTGGCCAGCAGGCGGAGGCGGCAGTCCTTCGCCCTTGGCAACGCGGACGAGCCAATGGCACTTCCGGGTTGTGTGGTTGGACGGCTTCGCGCCGCTGTGGAATTTGTGGGGAGCATCTAGAGTCTGCTCAAAGGAGAAGGCGGGCAACCAAGCGGGCTTGCCGCCTTTCTGACGCTCGGGGCCGGGTTGCCCCTCTGGCTACTGGTCTTTAACCGTCGCCACCTGCCGGCTGGTAGATGCCGGCTGCGGGGCTTTGCGCTTGTTGTTGTTCTACTGTTGGCGCCGACTGTTGTCACCAGCTGGCGTTTGAGGAGCCGGAGGGAGCGCCATTCAAGATGTGTCCACTCGGAGCTCTGACTTCATGGAGGAGTCGGCAGTGACATACTTGTCTGCTATGATCAGCAACTTGTCGAGTGTGGCCGACTTGTTGCAGAGGAGTCAGTGCTTGAGCAAGGTGCCCTCTCGGCACCCGGCAGTGAAGTACTGTATGGCTTGCACCTCGTACACCCCTTCGTAGGAGTTGCACAGGTCGGGCCTTGGACGCACAGAGAGAGCTGGCGGGGCTTGGGCGGCCGCTTGTAGGTGCTGGTGAAGTTGCGGATGAAGGCTTCGATGAAGTCCAGCCAACTGTTGACGTTGTAGGGCTTGAGGCTGTTCAGCCATGTCCGGGCCGTGCCCTGGAGCATAAGCGGAATGTACTTCACGGCAACACTCTTGTTGTCGTTCACTATGTGTATGGCGGTTGAGTATTCAACCAGCCAATCCTCCGGCTTCATGGAGTCATTGTAATTGGGAGTATCTCGAGGGAGCGAGAACCCTTTGGGGAAGGGCTCGTCATGAATGCGGGGGCCAAAACAAGGCGGGCCGATGGCATCTTCTTCTTCTACTGCCAGGGACCAAGCCAGGTAGTCGATCCGGTGGTGAGCGTTGTTTTCTCCGACTCCTTCTCAGCGGCCTAGATGATCTCCGAGAGTCGGATGCTCAATAGGCGGCGGGGTGGCGCGCCTCTCTCTGCGCGGGGGAGGCTGATGATCGCTCCGCCATTCCACTGCTCATGGGTGGCCATCTTGGTCGCGCTTGATGGTGATGCGAGTGCGGCTACGACTAGCAGCCGGCTATTGGTCTCTTCGGTCGCGGGCGCTGGCAGTCGGCGACCGGGAGATCGCGCCGAGATATCTCCGAAGGGGAGGGTTCTCAGCATGCGGGCCAGGTTCCACCACAGGCCGGCCAGCTTCTTGCTGCGCGGGAGCCGCATCGATGAGCTATTGGACGCGCTCCGTCATGTAGCGACGCTCGTCACCCTAGAGGTGGTCCAACTCGTCTGTTGCCGCCTGGGTGGCGCACAGGTTCTCGATAGGTGTGGCGTAGACAGGGCGGTCAACGCCCAGGATGCTGGCGATGGCGGCGCCACGCAGTCGGACCGTGCCCACGCGGCTGGGCTCTCCAGCAGCCGGCGTGCCGCAGATGGCACGGTCGATCTCGCGTTGGTAGGCTTCGGTGAGGCGTCTCATAGTGGCCAACTTCTTGGCGCTTTCGACGAGTGCGACGCAGCAGGCTTCCAGCGTGTCGCAGTTGGCATCTGCCGCTTTGGGCGAGGACAGGTCCCGCATTGCCACCTGCAGCGGGTCCTGGGCGGCCCCACCAGAAGCTCTGTGGTGGCTGATGACTAGCACCTCTTTGACAATGCTAGTGCTGGCGTAGCTGGTCGCAGGAGAGAGCGGGTAATCGATGACCACCACGTTGGTGGGGAAGGTGTCGAGGGATGCCGTGTCAGAGTCGACTAGCATCGTGTCGGTGGATCCAATCGACTCTAGGTCAGATGCCGGCTCATTGGCGATGTGATGCTTGCCAAGGAGGTCGATGAGGCAGCTCTCAGAGGTGGCCGCTCCCGCGTCGGACGGAGGCTCGTCGGAGAGGGGGATCTCGCCGATGAGATCAGTGAGGCATCTTGGGGCGCACACGCCATTGGGCATGCCAGGATGGCTGCGCTCGCCAGGGAGGAAGAGGGTTCCCGTCCAGAACGTGTTTCCGGACGACGGTACACCTAACCCCATGGTGGGCACCAAATGTCGGGGATGTCGTGCGACATATGCCAGGGGGTGGCTTATCATGGAGGGGGACAAGAGTACGTCGCCGGGCTCTAGAGGCGGGAGTGAGCGAGATCGCATACGCCTGCGGATCTTACCCAGGTTCGGGGCTCTCCTAGGAGATAACACCCTTAGTCCTGCTCTACGGGGTCTCCGCATGATGACTATCTCAACAAGGTAGCTACTAGCTTTGCTCCTTGAGCTGTTTGGCTAGAGGAGGAAGAAGAACAAGGTTAGATCTACTCCACTCTCTCTACGTGGGTATGTGTCTTCTCAGGTTCTGAAGCCTTTGCATGGGTGACCTGGGGGGTTTATATAGGCCTACCCCCCAGGGGTACAATGGTAATCTGGTCGGGTGTAGGACCCGACCGTCAGCGTCTCTAGACGCCAGCTTCTCCGCCGGCTACTGGGGCCCGTGGTTGATCGCTATTGGCGTTCTGGGAAAGGGGGTCCCCAGACTTGCCTTCCTGCGGCCTGCGGCGTGGCTCAAGTGGGGGTCCAGCACGGCCCAGCTTCATCAGCTCAAGCTCAAGACCCTCGTGAGTGGCCAAGCCTCGCGAGGCGGACGACAGGAACCTACCTCAGGAGCAGCCTTGTCAGGCAGGCTCGCGAGGAGGCGGAGAGATCAAGGAAGGGTACCTCGTGAGGGTGCCCCATGACGCAAGCCATGACGATCAAGGCGGCGAGGCGCCAGCCCGCGATGTCCTCATTTCCCCTTTGGTGCGAAGGAGGTAAGCCGCAGGCCGAGGCATCGAGGCAAAGGTCACCGCTTGGTGCAACAAGACCAAGACCAGCGAGCAGCGGGATGGAGGTCATCGTGGAGCCAGGGCGGCGTCACCGTCGAGCCTCTGGCGGCGAAGACCAACTTTAGTCGGGATAAGTGTACCGGATGTTCCCCTTCAAAAGGCCAATTGTTGGCGCCCTTCCCGCTCATTATTTGGGAAGAGGCCCAGGGCCTCCCTCTATAAATAGGACTAGCCACCCCAACGAGAGAGGGAGAACAGAAAACAGGGCGACCCCCCTAGAGAGAGAGAGAGGCGACTGAACTCACCCAAGCAGTTCATCGCACCAGCTCAAGAACAGCCCCTCGCGAGGCTGTTCTCCCTTTGTATTGTTCATCATCAGCCCCTGAGGCAATCCACCACACCACACACTAGAGTAGGGTATTACACCACAATGGTGGCCCGAACTAGTATAAACCTTGCGTCTCTCGTGCTTGTTCATCGTTCATAGTTTAGGTCCCTCGCAATCCATACGCGAACTGGTAGGGCTGCTCGTGCCGCTCGAGTCGCCCAGATGGCTCCCGTCGGCGGACGCCCCCGCCATTCCCCGTCGTCTGCCGCCAACGCCGCCAACGGCCCGGTGGGGAACGAGCAACAGACCTTTTGGGGGAAACTGCGCGACCTCTACCTCGCCCCTCACGCTGGGCCGGCGCCCCCGGTCGTCGCCGCTCTCCTGGGCGGCTCACTGGCGCCTCCTTCGAGCCGCCACGTCAAGCCGTTCACCTGCCAGACCGCCGCCACCTCCAAGCGCCAGGGAGCCCTGCCGGGCTGGGTGGCGCCCGAGGCTGACCTGCTCTTCAACTCGGACGATCACCCCTCCAACCCCGCCGGCTCGGGTGCGCTCCCGATGCTGTGCACCCCCACCATCTGCGAAGTGGCAGTCACCAGGACCCTCATCGACGGCGGAGCCGGCCTCAACATGCTCTCTGTGGAGGCCTTCAGCCTCCTCCATGTGCCGCCAGAGCGGCTTCAACCCAGTAGGCCCTTTTGGGAGTCGGAGCCGGCTCCACCGCCTCGTTGGGACAAATTCGCTTCCTGGTGACCTTCGGCACCCGCGAGAACTTCCGCATGGGGCTGATTGACTTCGACATCACCCACGTCAGCCTCCCTTACAATGCCATCCTCGGCAACCCGGCCTTGGCTCGGTTCATGGCAGCAACTCACCGAGCGTACAACCTCATGAAGATGCCCGGGAGAAGCGGCGTCCTTACCGTGTCGGGAAACACTGGAGAGGCACTACAGATGCTCAAGCAGGTCTTCAAAGCGGCTGCAGCGGCACGACCTGCCGGCGTTGACGCTCCCGAGCCGAAGGGGGCTGTGCCGTCTAAGAAGAAGCAGCTATTCACTCAAAACAAGGCGGAAACCAAGCAGGTACCAGTCAGCGAGGACGGGCCCGCAGCGCCACCTTCACCGTGGGTGCAAACCTCGAACCGGCGAGGAGAGGCCTTGGTAAAGTTCTGCAGCGCAAAGAAGAAGGTGTTTGCATGGGGGCCTGATCAGGTGGCGGGGTCGAGGCGTGATTGAGCATCACCTCAATGTATGCTAGCGTGCGCCCGTGAAGCGAAGCGGCTGACGATCCGCGGAGAAACAAGCTTTTATCGTCCAAGACACCCATAAGCTGGAGGCAGCGGGGGTTATTCGCGAGTCCGCTGCCCAGTTGGCTGGCCAACCCGGTTGTCGTGCCAAAGAAAGGGGAAAAGGCGTATGTGTTGATTTCACCAACCTCAACAAGGCCTGCCCACAGGACCCATTTCCGCTTCCTCGCATTGACGGATCGTTGATTCCACCATTGAGTGCGACCTCTTTGTGCTTCTGGATGCCTTCTCGGGCTATCACCGAGATCAAGATGGCGGTAGAAAGGCGTGGAAAAGCGGCCTTCCGACCCGTCGGAGTGTACTCCTATACCTGCATGCCATTTGGGTTGCGCATAGCATGGTAGCGACCTTTCAGTGACTAATGCACATCGCCTTGGGCGACAGCTCGGGAGGAATCTTTGAGGCATCGTCGGCGACATTGTGGTGAAGTCTAGGGAGGCAAAGACCACGATACAGGACTTGGAAGAAACCTTGAGCCTTGATAAAGTGGACCAGCGGCTCAACCCGGAGAAGTGCGTGTTGGAGTCCCCTCGGGCAAGCTCACAGGGTTTCCTCGTGTCCCATAGGGGCATCGAGGCCAACCGAAAAAAGGTCAAAGCGGTCGAAGATATGAGCCCGCCAAAGACCCTCGAGAAAAGTAGAAACTCCTGGGCGGCGTAACGCTAGGGCGTTCATCTCCAAGCTGGGAGAGCGAGCACTGCCATTCTTCAAGCTGATGAAGAAGAAGGGCCCCTTTGAATGGACTGAAGAGGCCGACATGGCATTCCAAGAGCTCAAGAGGTACCTTACCAGCCCTCCTGTGATGGTCGCGCCACGCCCACTTGAGCCCCTGGCGCACTACCTCGCCGCCACACCCTACTCCGCCAGCGCAGCCCTGGTGGCGGTTCGGGAGGGTCACGACCCTCACAGACGGAGACCAGCCTCAGCAAGAAGGTGCCCCTAGAGCCGAAGAGGCCGCGCCAGGCGGCCAGGCGTTGGGGGCTCCATCGCCTCGGGAGGCATCAGGCCCTCCGGAGGGCACATGCCTCGTCAGAACTCCTACTCTTGTCGAGCATCTGGTCTACTTCGTCAGCACGGTGTTGCGGGACACGAGGGCGCGGTACCCCATGCCCCAAAAGCTCCTCCTCGCACTATTGGTAGCCTCCATAGCTGCGACACTACTTCGAGGTCATCCCATCAAGGTCGTCTCGGCATACCCCACGGAGAGGTGCTCGGGAGCCCCAACTCAGCTGGAAGAGTCACCGAGTGTAACATCGAGCGCAAGCATTTCAGTGGAGTTCGGCACAACGAGAGTCATCAAGGGGCGCATTGGCAGATTTCGTAGCAGAATGGACGGAGGCGCCTGGCCTCGAAGCAGGCGAAGACCGGTCGCTTTCTCCGGGGAGTGAAGCACCGGACGGCTGGGTCATGTACTTTGATGGGGCATTCTCCCGACATGGCGCGGGGGCTGGCGCGGTGCTCGTATTCCCTACTCAGGACAAGCTCTACTACGCCGTGCAGCTCTATTTCCAGCATGGGGAAAAGGTCTCCAACAACATAGCAGAATACTAAGGCCTGATAGCCGGCCCGAGAGCCGCAATCGCTTTGGGGGTTAAGCGCCTCATAATCAAGGGCGACTCACAGCTCCTCGTCAAATTCTCCAACAAGATATACGAGCCGAAGGACGAGCACATGGAAGATTACCTCGCGGAGGTTCGCAGGATGGAGAAACAGTTCTGGGGACTGGAGCTGCAGCATGTGCCACGCGGCACCAATCACGAGGCAGACAACATTGCCAAGATAGCATCCAGGCGGCTGCCTCAAGAGCCTAGCGTCTTCGAGGAGCGACTCTTCAGACCCTCGGTGGCACCGACACTATCCAACGCGGCACAGCCTCGGGAGGAGCTCCCCCAACTGCCTGCCTCGGGAGCCCTGACCTGTGGCCCGGCATCAGGGTCACGCCTGCTCTTGGCGTTGGAACCTCAGGAGGAGTGCTGGATCACAGAGCTCAAGAGCTACTTGAAACAAGGGACCCTGCCGGAGAAGGAGGAGGAGGCAGAGCGTGTGGCGCGGCAAGCCACGGCCTACTGCATCAGGGATGGAGAGCTTTACCGGGCGGCGAATAGCGTGTCCCTGTTGCATCCCAGAGAGCAAGGGAAGGAGTTCTTTGGAAGACATACATAAGCGGAGACTATGGGCACCACTCATCGTCGCGAACCCTCGTTTGCAAAGGCGTTCATGGCCAGGTTCTCTTTGCCCCTGGCGCTTCGGCCAATGACGCATCGAGTGTGGTAAAGGCTTGCGAGGCCTACCAATTTCATGCCAAGCAGATCCATCAGCCGGCGGGAGGTCTGCAAACTATACCCCTCTCATGGCCATTCGCGGTTTGGGGGCTGGACATTCTGGGCCCGTTCCCTCGGCCACCAGGGGGCTATCGCTACCTCTACGTCGCTGTTGATAGATTCATCAAGTGGACTGAGGTGGAACCTGTCCGCACCATCCCAGCAGGCTCGGCGGTCAAGTTCATCAGGGGGCTTGTGAGCCGGTTTGGGGTGCCTAACCGCATCATCACCGACAACGGTTCGTAGTTCACCAGTAATCTCTTCAAAACATACTGTGCTAACCTTGGAACACAGATATGGTACGCCTTGGTGGCGCACCCTCGGAGCAACGGCCAGGCCGAGCGAGCCAATGCGGAGGTTCTTAAGGGCCTCAAGACCAGGACCTTCAAGAAGAAGCTGGAGGCTGCTTGGCGAGGGCTGAATACTGACGAGCTCCGATGCATCTTGTGGTCCATCACGCACGGTGAGGGAGTCCTGGACTAGGGGGTGTCTGGATAGCCGAACTATCATCTTTGGCCGGAATCCAAGACTATGAAGATACAAGATTGAAGACTTCGTCCGGTGTCCGGATGGGACTTTCCTTGGCGTGGAAGGCAAGCTTGGCGATACGGTTATGTAGATCTCCTACCATTGTAACCGACTCTGTGTAACCCTAACCCTATCCGTTGTCTATATAAACCGGAGGGTTTTAGTCCGTAGGACGAACAACAATCATACCATAGGGTAGCTTCTAGGGTTTAGCCTCCTTGATCTCGTGGTAGATCTACTCTTGTACTACCCATATCATCAATATTAATCAAGCAGGAGTAGGGTATTACCTCATCGAGAGGGCCCGAACCTGGGTAAAAACATCGTGTCCCTTGTCTCCTGTTACCATCCGGCTAGACGCACAGTTCGGGACCCCCTACCCGAGATCCGCCGGTTTTGACACCGACATTGGTGCTTTCATTGAGAGTTCCTCTGTGTCATCACCTATAGACCCGATGGCTCCTTCAATCGTCAGCAACGACGCAGTCCAGGGTGAGACTTTTCTCCCCGGACAGATCTTCGTATTCGGTGGCTTTGCACTGCAGGCCAATTCGCTAGGCCATCTGGAGCAGATCGAAAGCTACGCCCCTGGCCATCAGGTCATATTTGGAAGTTTGAACTATACGGCCGATGTCCGCGGAGACTTAATCTTCGATGGATTCGAGCCACAGCCGAGCGTGCCGCACTGTCTCGATGGGTATGATCTAGCTCTGCCGCCAAATAGTGCCCTGGAGGCCGCACCAGCATCCGCTCCGACCCTTAATCCGGAGCTGGATTCGCCGATCGAGGACGGTTGGTTGGACACCGCCTCGGGGGCTGAAATCTCTACGGCGATCGAGCCGAACACCCTCCCTGTCCTTTGTGAAGCTCGCGACTCCCAGGTGTGGGACTCCTTGCCGGACTCCGAACCCTCCGCGGCCCTGCCAATCGAATCCGATTGGGCGCCGGTCATGGAGTTCACTGCCGCGGACATCTTTCAGCACTCGCCCTTTGGCGACATCTTGAATTCACTAAAGTCTCTCTCTTTATCAGGAGAGCCCTGGCCGGACTACGGTCAGGAAGGTTGGGATGCGGACGACGAAGAAGTTCAACGCCCACCCACCACCCACTTTGTAGTCACTGTCGATGATTTAACCGACATGACCCCTCCAAGAAACAACCCAAACGCCGACTTCAACGGCGCCATTCTAAATCCCGCCACAAGAAAAGCGGTGATTCCGGGCGGGAGACAATAACACCGGACAAAGGTGCGAAGACGACCCTCCGGCAGGACTCGGTAGCGGGAGGAGGAGAAGCAAGACCGCTGTGATTGCAGCAGAAAGAGAGGTAGAGGGCGATAATTATCGCCTCCCTCCGAAGATGAGGCAAGCCTCGACGACGACTTAATTTGTCGTGCTCGAGGATCCCGCCGAACAGGGCGTTTCAAGCGCAGGCTTATGGCCACGACAAGCAGCCTCAAGAAAAAGCAGCAACAACTTAGAGCTGACCAAGACCTGCTAGGTGACGGATGGATGAAGTCCTTGCAGCGAAGAGTATGAACTCGAGCGCCCTCAAAAGCTACCCCAAACGCAGGTCGTTGCCTCGATCAGAGGAAGCAGCACCCAAACCTACATCACCAGTGCATGATGCGGCCGACCGGCCACCCCGTGGCCGCGACAGAGAGGCCTCTAGACCCTCCATTCAAGCCGCACCCCGACGCCGCTCAAAAAGTACCAAGGCACGGGAAAACGCGCCGGACTTGTGAGATATATTGGAGGATAAGGCAAAACATACAAGATCGATCTAGGGATCGTGTGGGCGCCCCACGACACGTGATGATAACCGTCACGCGGATATGCAACTCGGCGGGCGAACACGATGAGACAAAGCTCATTTGAGCTGCGTCGTGATATAGCCCAATCTGAGGCGCCAGACACCCACTATGCTTCACAGATGAAGTAATGGATCATCAAATCACGAGGGCTTCAAACCCGTAAACATCGAATCATACGATGGTACCACAGATCCCGCGGTGCGGATCGAGGACTATCTACTCCATATACACATGGCCCGCGGTGATGATCTACATGCCATCAAATACCTCCCACTCAAGCTTAAAGGACCAGCTCGGCATTGGCTCAACAGCTTGCCAAAGAGAATCAATTGGTTGTTGGGAGGACACGGAAGCCGCATTCCTTGATAACTTCCGGGCACATCGTGCGACCACCAGACGCCGATGACCTCAGCCACATAATCCAGCAGCGGAAGAATCGGCCGGACAATTACGGAAGCGGTTCCTAACTAAGAAAAATCAAATCATCGATTGTCCGGATCAGAGGCCCTTGCAGCCTTCAAACATAACATCCATGACGAGTGGCTAGCCCGCACCTAGGACAGGAAAAGCGAAATCCATGGCAGCCCTCACCACACTCATGACCCGCTTTTGCGCGGGAGAATACAGCTGGCTAGCTCGTAGTAACAACTTGACCAAAAACCCTGGTAGTTCGGATACCAAGGACAGCAATGGCAGGTTGCGTCGCAACAAGAACAAAGCGCCGCGTGCTGGCGACAATGATGAAGATACGGCAGTCAATGCCGGATTCAGAGGCTCTAAACCCGGTCAGCGGAAGAAGCCATTCAAAAGGAATACCCAGGGCCCGTCCAACTTGGACCGAATACTCGATCGCTTGTGCCAGATACATGGCACCCGCGAAAAACCAGCCAACCACACCAACAGGGATTGTTGGGTGTTCAAGCAAGCAGGCAAGTTAAGTGCCGAACTCAATGACAAGGGGCTGCATAGCGATGACGAGGAAGAGCCCCGGCCGCCGAACAATAGAGGACAGAAGGGCTTTCCCACACAAGTGCGGACGGTGAACATGATATACGCAACCCACATACCCAAAAGGGAGCGGAAGCGTGCACTAAGGGACATATATGCGATGGAGCCAGTCGCACCAAAGTTCAACCCATGGTCCTCCTGCCCCGATCACATTTGATCAAAGGGACCACCCCACTAGCATCCGTCATGGCGGATTCGCCGCATTGGTTCTTAACCCAATTATCGATGGATTTCACCTCACTAGAGTCCTGATGGACGGCGGTAGCAGCCTGAACCTGCTTTATCAGGATACAGTGCGCAAAATGGGCATAGACCCCTCAAGGATTAAACCAACAAAGACGACCTTTAAAGGCGTCATACCGGGTGTAGAGGCGTACAGGCTCAGTTACACTCGAAGTGGTCTTCGGTTCCTCGGATAACTTCCGAAGCGAAGAGTTAATCTTCGACATAGTCCCGTTCCGCAGCGGCTATCACGCACTGCTCGGACGAACCGCATTCACAAAATTCAATGCGGTGCCGCACTACGCATACCTCAAGCTCAAGATGTCAGGCCCTCGAGGAGTAATCATGGTCAATGGAAACACCGAACGCTCTCTCCGAACGGAGGAGCACACGGCGGCCCTCACGGCGGAGGTGCAAAGCATCCTCTCACAGCAACTCTCGAGTCCGGCCACTAAACGTCCGGACACTGTCAAGCACGCCCGGAGTAACCTACAACAAGACCGCCTGGCACGATCCAAGCACGCGTAGCAATCCGGCCCCAACCCCAGCCCTCGCGAAAATTGTGAAGCCAGTACTACGCGTATATAACTACGCTCTGGAGATACCATGGGCATAAGGGGAGGGGCACGACCACGGCACGGCCAGAATGCGGCTCAACCGCACCAGGGGCTCCCGATTGTGTCATTCTTTTTCTTTTTTTCTTTTTTCTTACTTTCAGGACTCCGTTTTCCAGAAGCCCTGTCCGGCACTTGAATTGTCGAACTCACGATGCAACAGCCAGGGAAGCAGAAAGCTACGTCGAGTGTCCAGGTGGTCTCTATTACGAGCATTATACCTGTTTTACATACCATCCCGCCGCTTACCCCTGGAGGGGGACATGTTAAATAATCCCATCCATTGCTTATTGCACTATTTGTATCATTCTGCTTTCATTTAGTACCTTTTTGAATAAACAATACATAGCTTTTGCCTATTATTGCACTCCTTTCTTTATCTATATATATGTTCATTTCATGACATGTTGCACCCAGTACACTTTGGTGCGGCCAATACACTGAGGGCTTAAGTACCCCAAAATTATGGTGTGATAAGTCCGAACACTTTCACAAGTGCGGCACCCCGAACTTATAGCATTATATGCATCGGCTCCGAATCATGTCTTGGGTCAATAGTTGGGTTTGCCCGGCTCCCATGTTTTGGTACCTTACGTTCCGTTATATCGGCTAAGGTAGCACTAGGAGAACCACTGCGATTGTGCCCCGGTTGAGCTGGGTTGAGCACCTCAGTGGAGAAAGCTAAAACTGACCGTCATGATAGGGCGAGAGCCGTCGCTGTTCGAGAGGTTTTTGGGTCCCTAAAGACTTATGCCGCTTAGAGCGAGGAACCGCATTGTCCGCCAAGGCGTGGATAGCGCCCGAACTCGGTCTTCGAATACTAGGGGCTTCACGAAATTTAAAACTATAGAATTCTATGGCTAAGTGAGAGTGTTCAAGCATTATAAGTCCGGTTGCCTTGTTCGTTGCGTTGGCGCCTCCTCGATGGACCCAAGAATGGGAACAAGAGCGCCAAGTTTATCCCGAACACCCCAAAGACTCGTGGCATGGGGGCTGAAGCCAACGACTTGCCATCTCTCAAATTTGATAAACGGCCGCACAGAAGGTAATATTTTAAATTAACAAGCGTTGCTTAGCGCATATGAACAAGTTTTCAGCCTACAGGATAACAAATGCGAGTCTATTCAAAAATTACATCTTTGGAGCACTCATCCGCTATACGGCGGGCACCCTTCAGGACGCCCTCATAGTACATTTCGGGCGTGCGATGCTCCTTGCCCTTCGGTGGCCCGTCCGTCACAAGCTTCTCCGCATCCAGCTTGGACCTATGCACTTTAGCACGAGCAAGGGCCCGACGGGCACCTTCAATGCAGACGGAGCGCTTGATGACTTCAATCCATGGACAGGCGTCCACCAGCCGCCGCACTAGCCCAAAGTAGCTCCCAGGCATGGCTTCCAATGGCCACAGCCGAACTATGAGGCCCTTCATGGCCTGTTCGGCGACCTTGTCGAGCTCGACCAGCTGCTTCAGCTGGCCGCTTAGGGGCACCGGACGTTCGGCCTCAGCATACTGAGACCAGAACACCTTCTCCGTCGAGCTCCCCTCCTTGGCGCGGTAGAATGCGGCAGCATCAGACACACTACGGGCCAGATCTGCGAATGCTCCTGGAGAGCTCTGAATCCGGGTAAGTACTAGATAATTGACTTTTACATTCTTGCTCTGCATAAAGAATGCCTTACCCGCCGCGATCTTCTTTATTGCCTCAATCTCCTGGAGGGCTTTTTGGGCCTCGACCTTAGCAGCTTTGGCTCTCTCAAGAGTCGAGGCAAGCTCGGACTCTCGGGTCTTCGAGTCACGCTCCAAACCCTCGTGTTTTTCCACGAGAGCCTGTTGCTCTTGCCGCACCTCCGCCAGCTGCGCCTCCCCCTTCTCTCGCTCGGTGCATTCCGCAGCATGAGCTGGGTCATGAGACCGCCTCCTTGTGGTGGCCACCTCGCTCGTGGCTCCTGCAGTACCCATGTTGTTCCTGTTATTTTTTGCAACCAAATACTTTCTATAAGGTATATCTTTAATAAGGTATTACTTACCTTCCTTGTCCTCGAGCTGCTTCTTGGCAAGGCCGAGCTCGTTCTCGGATCGCCGAGGCTCTGCTTCAATGCATTGACCTCCGCAATCGGTCTTGGCAGAGGTCAAGCAGCAGCCTGCATTCGCATATTGACATACTTATGTTAGACTCCTGCGTATATCTTTTTAGATCCTTAGTCCGGCTTTTCTTTCCGAACACCGAACTAAGCATCAGGGGCTACTGTCTATGCGGTAATATTTTTACATATTCTAAACTTACCTCAAAGCCTGTTAGAATGCTGGTACAGGCTTCAGTCAGCCCGCTCTTGACGGACTAAACTTTCCGGATCACCACAATCATAACAGTGCGGTGCTCCTCGTCGATGGAGGCGCCGTTAAGCGCCTCCAGTAAGCTATCCGGTCCTCTAGTTGGACGGAGGACACCGGCGTCTTACCCTTCCTATGAATGGGCCGCTTGCCGGACTTCGGAACCACTGAAGGTTCCGGTATGGAGTCCGGACGAGGGTCGGGCTTAGAGCCCCTGGGGGTCTCGCTCCCCTCGCGCCTGGAGTCCGGGAGGTTTCCTTGCGGCGCCTCCTGCGCCACCTCCTCCTGACCAGGCCCCCCTTGGGGCCCCACCTCGGCGTCGTCCGCAGCGTGAGGTGAGGAGGCAGCCGGAAGTGAAGTACTCTCCATTTCCGACGAACTCAGGGACCCGCTCGACGAAGCGGCAAGCTTGCCCTTGGGCGGGCTGCATGATTGTTCGGCATTAGAGAACACTATGCAATGGAAAAAAGCCATGGGTATCCAGACACTTACGATCTCGCCAGGGGCTTGGCCCTTGTTGGCCACTCCTCCTCGTCGTTGTCGGCGTTGGTGGAGAAGTCCGGAGGAAGGGTCCTTCCCTTCTTGACCCTCCGGCCTCCCGGTTGGCGGCCTTCCTTTCCTCTCTTCCCCGGGGAGATGCTTTTTTCCTCCTCCTTGTTCTCGGGAGAGGATTCGCTTCAGAACTGACAGCGCTACGCGCGGGAGCTCCTTGAGTTCCCATGGCCTCCTTCTTGGCCTTCTTCTCCGTCACCACGTGAGGTGCCGGAGCCAGCAGTCCGCAATCAAGGCGTCCGCTGGTCTTCGGCAAAGGAGCCGGATAGTTAATCTGTCGAGCGTCTTCAGCCAATCTGCCAAAGGTTGGGGAGTTTTAGATCCCACATAGAGTCAATCTATGAAAAAGAGTCCCGTAAAGGGTAAAATAACTTACCTCGCTGGCTTGACATCTGCGAGCTGAATCGCGATCTTCGATAGCGGATGCGGGGAAACCGGCGCCTTGAACAAGACCTTCCGGGCATCTTCGACGTAGTGTCAAGAGCCGCTCAAATCTGTGCTTGTGCCGGATCAAACTCCCACAAATTGAAGGCCCGTTGCTGGCATGGGAGAATCCGGCGGATGAGCATAACCTGGACTACGTTGACAAGCTTGAGCTTCTTGTCCACCAGGTTTCGGACACAGGTTTGAAGTCCGGTCAGCTCTTCCGAATCACCCCACGTCAGGCCCGTCTCTTTCCATGATGTGAGCCATGTGGGGGAGCCAGATCTGAATTCGGGGGCTGCCACCCATTTGGAGTCGTGCGGCTCGGTGATGTAGAACCACCCCGATTGCCACCCCTTTACTGTCTCCACGAAGGAGCCCTCGAGCCATAGAACATTGGGCATCCTGCCCGCCATGGCGCCATCGCACTCCGCCTGTCGGCCTCCCACTATCTTCGGCTTGACGCTAATGGTCTTCAACCATAAACCGAAGTGGGGTTGGATGCAGAGGAAAGCCTCGCACACGACGATAAACGTCGAAATATTGAGGATGAAGTTTGGGTCCAGATCATGGAAATCCAGGCCGTAGTAGAACATGAGCCCCTGGACAAATGGGTGAAGTGGAAAACCTAGTCCGCGGAGGAAGTGGGTGAGGAACACCACCCTCTCATGGGGCCTGGGGTGGGGACGAGCTGCCCCTGGTTGGGGAGCCGACACGCGATGTCGCTGGACAAGTATCCGACCTCCCACAGCTTTGTGATGTGCCCCTCCGTGACGGAGGAGGCCATCCACCTGCCTCCCGCTCCGGACATAGTTGGAGAAGGTTGAGGTGGGATGTGCGGACTTGGGCGCTGGAGCTCGAATGCACGGAAATGGATAAGCAAAGGAGGAAGAAGGCGTAGGTGAAAAGGTGGATCCTTATCCCCTTATATGGACGGACGAAGCCATGCGTCCCCCGCCAGCCTGGTAAAACTCGCTTATCTCCCAAGCGTCGTAATCAATGGCGCGGATGGGTTACCCATGTCCGTATTGATGGGAATCCCGGGATAAGGGGGCACGATCTATGCTTTGATAGGACGTGCCAGGGAAACCGCCTCGCTAAATGCGCTGAGGTGGAACAGTAAAAAATGATTCATATAAAGGCCTGGCCGTGGTGTGATGTCACGCCGCGGAATACGTCAGCAGATCTGTGCAAAAGTTATTCTCTCTACGGTGGTATGTGGAACTTGTTTTGCAGAGTCGGACACTATCCTTGTGTTCAAAACCTTCTATGAAATATTCGGAGGAGGAACCCGCCTTGCAATGTCGAAGACAATATGCGCACCGGACTCGTTGTCATTGAAGCCTGGTTCAGGGGCTACTGAGGGAGCCCTGGACTAGGGGTTGTCTGGATAGCCGAACTATCATCTTTGGCCGGACTCCAAGACTATGAAGATACAAGATTGAAGACTTCGTCCCGTGTCCGTATGGGACTTTCCTTGGCGTGGAAGGCAAGCTTGGCGATACAGATATGTAGATCTCCTACCATTGTAACCGACTCTGTGTAACCCTAACCCTATCCGGTGTCTATATAAACCGGAGGGTTTTAGTCCGTAGGACGAACAACAATCATACCATAGGCTAGCTTCTAGGGTTTAGCCTCCTTGATCTCGTGGTAGATCTACTCTTGTACTACCCATATCATCAATATTAATCAAGCAGGAGTAGGGTATTACCTCCATCGAGACGGCCCGAACCTGGGTAAAAACATCGTGTCCCTTGTCTCCTGTTACCATCCGCCTAGACGCACAGTTCGGGACCCCCTACCCGAGATCCGCCGGTTTTGACACCGACAACGACCGCGGCCAAGTCGACAGGCGAGACCCCGTTCTTCCTCGTCTACGGAGCAGAAGCTGTCCTCCCTCACGAGGTCAGGCGTCGCTCCGCACGAGTCCTGGTGTTCGACTGTGACACTCCAAAAATTTTGTGACTTTTGTTTTCAGAAAGAGCCTTGCTTGGTTTGAAAGAAGGTCATTTAAACCCTTCCTAAAAACCATCTTCTGAGTTTGCCCTCTCAAAAATCTTTTTTCTTGGATTTAGTTTCTTTTAAAAAGAAAACCTTTTGATTTTTGGTCTTTCATTTGATTTTGATCCACTCTGGTTTACCATGCCTCCTATGGTAAAACTCCCCAAAAACCCTCCTCCCACTTTGGTACAACCCAAACATTCTGTCCAAACTAATAAAATCCATTTTGGATTTTATTCCAATTATTCTCCTCCCAAAATAATTCTGTCTTTTCTTTTGAGCCTAGGTGATTTGCAAAGCAAGTACCCTAATGCTTTTGATTTTGACCTCAACTCAACACCCCTGGATAGTCCTTTGTACCCACAACCCAGAACCATCTTGATCCACTCTTCTTCTTTTCAAATATTTCAAATTTCACTAACTGCAAGTTTGGACCAGATTTTCCAAATTTGGTCAAATTCATATCTACACTTCTCCAAAAATTCCACCAAAATTCAGGCAACCTCTAGTTGCAATGAGAGACCACTCCACCAAAAATCAGCTCAAGGAAAAATCCTGGATACCAAAATCATTTTGTCGAACACCGGCATGCAATGCTTTGTTCATATTCATAAATTCAGAAAGTTCGATGTCGTTTCTCCGGCTGAACTTCATCCACATGCCCATTGGCGTTTGGCTCGATGCTCGCAGCCTGGCTTGCTTGTCCGGAGCTCCACACGCGCTGGCGCCTTCCTCGCGTCGCTGGCACCTCGCCCGCCGCGGCGGCAGCTTTTGCGGCGCCAAACACCGTGAACGGCCGACAGGGAGCAAAACGGCGGCTCAACGCCGCTCGGCGCCGCCTTAAACCGCTGGTGGCTCCGCGTGGCCATCTCCTTGCCAGCGATGCATGCAGCACCGTCGCCGTGGTTTCGGCACGCCGCAGAGCGCGTTCTCGCCGCCGACGGGCGTGCGGTTGCTCCGTCGAGGGCAGGCCGTAAACCTCCCTCTCGTGCTGAGCTGGACCCTAAAATGGCACCACTACTCCACCTAGGCGATGCTCAAGCTCCTAAGCCGACCGTCCAGCCACAGCGCTACCGTAATCAACTCACCGGACTTATCCGTTCACGGCAACCGACCCGGGCCGGCTATATATAGCACCCCCGAGCCTGCTCTCGCCCCCGCACGACTCCACCACCTCACTAGACCCCGCCTAGCCACTGGGAGAGCCTCGAGGGGCCCTTCTTCCCCGACTCCGGCCGCCCCATTCCGCCTCGGCCTCCACCTCGATTCGCTCCGGTGAGGCCGTCTCCGACGCCCTAACTTCGTCAGCAACCCTCTCGAGCAACTAGGAGACTAACCCCCACTCCTATTTGATCCCCGCAGCTCCCTCCGGCGAGATCCACGACTGCCCGAACTGCCGTCCGCCGGAGCAAGGGCTGCCGTCAACACAGTGCTCGCCGGCAACCACCACCACCACCCACAGACGCGGAACGATGCACTGATCTCGAAGGTAACCCCCGATCACCTTGTCTCGCCGTGGAACGCCGCCGGCGACCACCACACCTCTCGGGCGCCGTCGCGCTCTGTTTTCTCCGTTTGAAATTTCAAACCCGGCAGGTGGAGCCCTTTGTCAGCCTCACAACCGTTTCTTTTAAACTAAACGTTATCCTGGACTTTTCCACAGAGCCCCCTGGAAACTTTCTGTTTCATTATAGATGGGTCCTTGGACCAAAACCCTTATATCTTTTAAACAGAAAATGATTTTTGATTGATTCCTTTTCTTTCATCTTTATTTTTCTGTCTAGTTTTTTGTCATATTTATTTGAAAAATATTTGGAACACTTTTCTGTACACTCACGGTATTTACGTTGCGTACGTATTTTTTCTTATACTGTAGATACCGGAGGAGGTGACAGAGCTGCAAACTTCACACAGTGATGAGGACATGATTACCTTGGATACGACCAATAATATTGCATACATGTATATTTGTGAGGTGATTTCTAATGCAAACTATGCAATAATTTATTTATGTCATCCAGGACAAAAATACTTCACAAACTTTTGTGCCATGTCCAATTGCAGGTGTATGGGACATTTGTACAATCCACATATGAAGATAAGGGAGAAAGAGATGTTTACCTGCTGTTCAAAAAGTTCTCTCACGTCACTTTTGGCCAAAGAGAAGATAGAGTCCAAGTCTCTCACGTTCTGGACTCAGATTCGGACTCCACAGACATACCTGACTCAAAACGTCAATAACTTTTTCATACGGACTCCAAATTGGTTGATTCTTTTTTTGTTGGAAAATAGATTTCGTGCTTTTTCCAACCCAATTGGAATCACCTTAAAATCCGTCTGGAGCGTTGAGTTATGGACGAAACAATCTGATGCTGCAGCAGAATCCGAGTCAAACTACAAGTCCAAAGGTGTTACGTCACCTCCACTTGGGCCCATTGGCCTTGTACGACCTAGGGTTAGTTTTAGGCTGCCTTGGGACGTCCTCCCACCTCCTTGGCCGCCACCCCTTGCTCCTATATAAGTAGATCCATCTAGTAGCTTTTTCCTTGGGATTTGTTTAGTTAAAAGTTAGCCATTGCAACCGTACTTCGTTTGTGTCCAACGACCAGACCAAGACCGCTTACGGATCCCCACCATTATCAATACATCATATATATTCGCAATATTCAGATTGCTTTATCATATTCTTGCTCGTTCTTCGATTGCTTGCAGGAATAGACCTTCGTGGTCAGGCTGATCGTGCTTCCAGCATCGTCAAGAACCTCGTGGAGATTGGTTTAGCGATTGCTAAGGCGCAACGTCGTGCATGTTTGTAGTCGATCGTCAAAGTCTACTCCACCAAATCGATAGTTATCATCTCATCGAAGATTGGGACCCTCGCCCTATCAAGTGGTATCAGTTTTCAGGTTGCTCGGTGAGAATTTCCAATTGTCCCTAGATTAGATTTATTTTCTTACCTATTGTCCAAGAAAAAGCCACAAAAAAGTTAGATCTATTCATCCTTTGTCCAAGCCAGTCCGAGCCTTTGCAGTTTTCTTTTCATTGTTTGCATTATTGAATTATCGGTTGCATCGTCGTGTCGAGTTGCTGGTCTTAGTGTCTAGTTCGTTTAGAGTTTCGAGTTCTGTTCACATTAGTCACCCCGCCGCTGCATCGTTATCCTTTCCGTTGACCACCATCCATCCATCAATTTCCACCACGTGCTACCCACCGTTCATTGTCATAATCATAGTTGAGATCGTTCACATCTTCACTTGATCCAATCTGCATCTTATCTAGTTTGTTTTAAAAGAGGGAGAGAGAAAAAAAGTAAAAAAAGTTAGAGAAAAAAAAGAAATAAAAAGGAAAAAAAGTGTGAGAAAAAAAAGAGAGAAGAAAAAAAAACAAAGTTCAGATCTATCTAGACTCAATCTCGTAGCTGAATTCGGATTGGAATCTGTTTTGTGCACTGTTAAGTAAAACAGTCATAACTTCCTCATACGAAGTCCGTTTTTGCTCTGCGAGTACTCAAATTAAAGCTAGAGACGAGCCGCATCTAAATAGTTGCAGAAGCTAGTTCAATATTTGGCACCTCAAAATCGGCTTCTAAATAGGTCTTTTTGCCCTCCGAAGTTCGTGAACACAGCTTATTCCAGTTTTAGAATTTTTTTGACTCCTCATATCAACTCAGAATTGAGTGATTCTTTTTGGATTGGAAAGCTTGAGTTAGTAGCATTCTTTGAAAAAAGTTATCTGGAAATTGGCTCAAACTTTTCAAGAGGAAAATTGGAGAGAGAGTTGTTGTATATCCTGCTTGGCAGTTGTTTTTCATCATTATCTTTACTGCCGTTGTGATCTTCACTTATATCTTGCTGTGCAGAGCTACTTATTATCCTTCATTGATGCTAGTTGTGCTACGCCGTGACTTCATTAGTGTTCTAGGCTCGCGTCTCTAGTCCGGTCTAGCCTAGGACCAGCACAGTACCGTCGTTGAGCGTTTATTCAACATTGCATCTATGAATTGATTATTGCTAATTTTTTTGCTACCATATATAGCCAACCGAGCTCAACATATTTCTACACCGTGTATACGTACGTTCCCCTGGCAATCGCTTTACACAATCTTCAGAGTTACTTGACACCGCTGGTTGCCTGTCACCACCTGCTGCATGGTAAGAACTTGTAAGATATTGATATTTGCTTTACTGTGAGCACTTTACAACCACATCCTAGTAGTTCATAGGAACATTATTCTCGAATTTTGTTTCTTGTTTCTACTAATCATGATAGGTTCCGGAGATAGAAGTTCTTGGACGACGGACACATCTTCATCATCACGAGAGCTGGGACAACACACACAAGCATATGGTCAGGGTATGTCTTTACCATCATTTGAGGGTAGATTTAATCCTGCTATTTATCTAGCTTGGGAGCTTGAATTAGAAGAAGTTTTTAGTCATCATGATTTTTCTGAACTTGAGAGAGTACGAGCTACCACTAGAGCATTTACTGGTTTTGCTTCATTTGGTGGAGTGTACATTGTAAGAAAAACATTGATAACCAACCCACAACTTGGAAAGTTTTGAAAGCTGTAATGAGAAAACAATTTTTCCTCCTTACTATCGTCGTGAATTGCTTCATAAATTTGAACAATTAAAACAAGGCAGTAACACTGTTCATGCTTACTACAAAGAGTTCAAATCTTATATGCATCATTGTGACATAGAAGAATCTGAGGATGATACAATGAATAGATTTTTGGTGGTTTGAACCATGATATCCGTGCAAGATTTCACTATATTCCTCGCTCCATTATTGGTATGTATGTTCGCTTGTACCTTTGAGAGACAGCTACAGGAGGATGCATTGGGTGACTACAACAACTACTATTCCAGTTCATGCTCACCATCGTCAGTTGGTTCCTCCACCGTTGCACCTACTAGAGCAGCCCCACCCAGCATTGTGAGCGACATCATCTCAAGTGTATGGTGCATTATCAAGGCCCGTACCTACATCAACTACGTCTTTGCGACATAAGGTAACAAGAAGGTATTAATGATATAACTTCACATGAGAATGATGCATCCCTAGTTAACTTGAATGCATCATGTGTTGAGTTACCTGGTGATTTGAGCACATCACCTATTTTAGAGAATCTTGATACTATCGTGAATGCGTCATGTGATCAAACAACTGAAATACCAAAAAAATTTGAGTGCACCCATTGAATTAACTATTGATGCAAAAGAATCAATGTTTAATCATTTTGATATGACCTCTAATCTTGGTGATGATTCTGTGTCGAATGACTTATTGCATGTTTGCTTATTTAAGCATGTTGTAGCATGTAAACTTGATGCAAGTAAGGTTTATTCACCAATGTTGGGATGGTTTAATGATGAACATTGTCAATCTTTTGAAATGAATAAGAGCTTCACTCATATGTGCAAACTGAGTTGTAATGTTTTCATGCCTTCTACTTCTTGTGATAATGTTTTGGCTTTAGATTTTATGAACTATGCAAGTTACTCATCTATTCATGTGTCATATGTGCAAAAATCAAGGAAAGTAAAAATGGATGACATATACATATACAACATGTACACCTTGTTTCTTTTGTTAGCCATATTTCAGACTAAGCAACGCCGAGGACGGCTTTGTTTTCAAGAAGGGGAGGATGATGAGGACATGATTACCTTGGATACGACCAATAATATTGCATACATGTATATTTGTGAGGTGATTTCTAATGCAAACTATGCAATAATTTATTTATGTCATCCAGGACAAAAATACTTCACAAACTTTTGTGCCATGTCTGATTGCAGGTGTATGGGACATTTGTACAATCCACATATGAGGATAAGGGAGAAAGAGATGTTTACCTGCTGTTCAAAAAGTTCTCTCACGTCACTTTTGGCCCAAGAGAAGATAGAGTCCAAGTCTCTCACGTTCTGGACTCAGATTCGGACTCCACAGACATACCTGACTCAAAATGTCAATAACTTTTTCATACGGACTCCAAATTGGTTGATTCTTTTTTTGTTGGAAAATAGATTTCGTGCATTTTCCAACCCAATTGGAATCACCTTAAAATCCGTCCGGAGCGTTGAGTTATGGACGAAACAATCTGATGCTGCAGCAGAATCCGAGTCAAACTACAAGTCCAAAGGTGTTACGTCACCTCCACTTGGGCCCATTGGCCTTGTACGACCTAGGGTTAGTTTTAGGCTGCCTTGGGACGCCCTCCCACCTCCTTGGCCGCCACCCCTTGCTCCTATATAAGTATATCCATCTAGTAGCTTTTTCCTTGGGATTTGTTTAGTTAAAGTTAGCCATTGCAACTTCGTACTTCGCTTGTGTCCAACGACCAGACCAAGACCGCCACGGATCCCCACCATTATCAATACATCATATATATTCGCAATATTCAGATTGCTTTATCATATTCTTGCTCGCTCTTCGAGTGCTTGCAGGAATAGACCTTCGTGGTCGATGATCGTGCTTCCGCATCGCCAAGAACCTCGGAGATTAGTTTAGGGATTGCTAAGGCGCAACGTCGTGCATGTTTGTAGTCGATCGCCAAAGTCTACTCCACCAAATCGATAGTTATCATCTCATCGAAAGATTGGGACCCTCGCCTCTATCACACAGTTAAACTCCGACTACTCCGAACCAGGCAAGCATGTTTGAACTCTTGATATGATGAGTGTTGTTGCATGTTTGCATTTTAGTATAGTCATGGCATGTTTATGAACATCACTTTGAATGTTATATTTCATGCACATAAGCGGAAAGTAAGTTTCGGAGAGCATTATGTTGTTGGATACATATTTGCATAGCCATGAGTTGGCATGAGGTAAGATGGCAGTGTTGTGACATGCTAGTCTTATGCCAGATTATTTGACTTCCGTGTCATCGTGAAACAAATCACATTTCCATTCATTCCTTCCTATACTGTCACATGTTTTCCGAAAGGAATATGGCATAGTAAGTTGCAAATCGTTTTCTGGTACACACCAAATAGAGAGGCGGGATGGGTTCCATGGCCTGGATTAAAGCCCGCCATCCGTCAGGGGCATGGGTGTTTCCGGTTGGGACCGAGAGGGGGCACCGCTAGAGCTGGCAGATAGAAATTTGATCCCATGCTATTCGAGGTTGTGGCCTCCCTGTCTCAAAGTTTTTCTTGGACGTTGTCGGGGTGATTCCCGCATCGTGAGGTGAAATGGGTGTGTACTAGTTAAATGTGTTTCTACTGAAATACCAGAACGGAACTAGTCCTTCGTGACTATGGAAACCGCTGGCTGTGGTCAGTTCATCCAAACTCTGCAGAGTCTCAAATCTTTCAATTATCTTGTACTTTGTTCAAGTACTATATTCATCTTATCTTGTCGTATCAGCCTCGGTGACAAAACTCCGTGGGATTTATGTGTGATAAATCCGTTAAAAGATTATTCTTGTGGATGGACTAATCTTGTTATTTACATTTATTAAAAGCCCCATCTGCGATGTCGCCGGACGTCCGGACGGTGGCATACCTGTTATTTACTTTTGTTATAGGCCCATGCGTGATGTCGCCGACGTCCGACGGTGGCATATCTGTTAGTTACATTTGTTGCAAGCCCATGCTGCGATGTCGCCAGACGTCCGATCGTGGCATTTCTTTACAGCCCTTTATGTGATGTCGCCGACGTCCGATCGTGGCATTTCTTTTAAAGCCCTTTACGTGATGTCGCCGGGCGTTTGGTATGGCATTTCTTTTACAGCCCTTTATGTGATGTCGCCGACGTCCGACCGTGGCATTTCTTTTAAAGCCCTTTATGTGATGTCGCCGACGCCCCATCGTGGCATTTCTTTTACAGCCCTTTTACGTGGTGTCGCTAAGACGCCCGATCATGCATTTCTTTTAAGCCCTTTATGTGGTGTTGCTTAGACGCTCGATCGCATGCATGCATTTTATTTGTTTACCTTCGAGGCGTTGCTCCGCATAACCGATCGGTTTTCGTTATTTATTTTATTTATCAGGTCCTGCAATAATATCGTTGTTATATGAGCATCATCCTTTATTCATGACGATTCATGCATTCATTGATTATATCTCTTGTCCGAACTGTCTTTGTAGTACTTTCAAAGTACTCACCGCTTGTTGATTTGGCCGATGTTGATGAAGGCGATCTCATGGATGAAGTGTTTGATAGCGAGTCCGACGCCTAGAGGAGTCCTAGTCAGTCCCGTGCGATCCTGTTTTGGTCATTGTATTATCCGCTCGCAACCCCGAATAAATTCATCGAGCCTCCCCGACGCCGATGAGCTGCCGATTAGGAGTCAAGTTATCCACCACTTTTTCCTCGAGCTAGTAGCATGCCACCACACCTCAGGTCATGACCGCCCATATGTAAGATATTGGCGAGTTTGTAATAAATTGTTGAGCAGCCTCAGCTCAACCTTGTAATATATTTGATGCTACTGGTTCTCTGTTTATCAAGCAATTGTCTACCAGAAAGGATGACTTTTTCCTATACTGGGATTTAAAGATCAATTTTCTCAATATTTCTTTATTGAAAAAGTCGGTCGTGACATCGACGAAGCACAGCAGGACGCCATGCGGGGGACGGATCTCGTGTTGGGAGAGGAACATCGTCGTGAGGCCGCGCTGCGAGCGGCAAGGTATCAACAGGCGCTGCGGCGATACCACTGCTGCAACATCCGCCCCGGGACTCTGGAGGTAGGGGACCTCGTGCTCAGGCGGGTCCTCTCCAGGGAAGGGTTGCATAAGCTCTCTCCCATGTGGGAGGGCCCGTTCAAAGTTGTGCATGTTTTCAGGCCCGGCTCTGCACGCTTGGAGACGTAGGAAGGGGTGCCCATCCCGAACACATGGAACATCCAGCATCTCCGGAAGTTCTACCCCTGAAAAAGGCCCAGAGCCTGTGAAGAAGGCAAACGCCTGTGTAGGTTATTTTTCTGAAAAAAGGCCCAGAGCCTGTGAACAAGGCAAACGCCTGTGAAGCTTATTTTTCTGACAAAAGGCCCAGAGCCTGTGAAGAAGGCAAACGCCTGTGAAGCTTATTTTTCTGAGAAAGTCCCGGAGCCTGTGAAGAAGGCCAACGCCTGTGAAGTTCATTTCCCCAAGAAAGGCCCGGAGCCTGTGAAGAAGGCCAATGCCTATGAAGCTCGCTGCCCGTGACACTCTCACGTAATAATGAGTTGGGGTTGTACACGCCCCGGAGTCTCAGGAGAGCCGGCCTCAGGCCCTGGGGCTCCCTCCCACGCCTAGTGGCAGCACTTAGCTCCGCGCTGGTGAGAAGACGTCGAAGACTAGATTAGGTGCCGGACGCGGCTTTTTCATTTGCTTTCTGCAGTTGGCTTGTTCATTCCCATTTGGAGTTTTATTGAAGTTGTTGCCGTCTTTGGCTTGAGACTTTTTTCCTTCTTCGCTCTCCTGCCTCAGTTGCTCTCACGCGAGTCTCGCGAGGGAGCAACACGGGCAACCTCGCGAGTGTTTTCTGCCCTTATTGTTTGAGGCTTCCCTAACCGGGTCCACTACGGGAGCACCCCTCCTAGTCTGTTCCCCACGGGCACCGCGACTGTCACGCCCAATATGCGACCCTATCCAAAAGGAACTCGACGGTCCCACCAAGGATAGACCCGCATATTGAAACGCTTTTGCAAGGTGGATATCATTACATCAACATTACATAATACATAGGGATACATACATAAGGCACAAATGCCACCAGAATACATCAACCTCACATACAAGATCAACATCCGACTACGGATGAAACATAAACGAAGCTCAAACAAGATCCACCCTGCTAGCCCAGGCTGCCGACACCGAACCTATCCCCGATCGAAGAAGAAGCAGAAGAAGAACTCCAACACAAGCAAACATCGCTCTCGCGTCATGATCATCGTGATAACCTGTACCTGCAACTGGTGGTGTAGTAATCTGTGAGCCACGAGGACTCAGCAATCCCATTACCATGGGTATCAAGACTAGCAAAGCTTAAAGGGAAAGGAAGGGGTAAAGTGGTGAGGTTGCAGCAGCGACTAAGCATATATGGTGGCTAACATACGCAAATGAGAGCGAGAAGAGAAACAAAGGAACGGTCGTCAACTAGTAATGATCAAGAAGTGATCCTGAACTCCTACTTACGTCAGACATAACCCAGAAACCGTGTTCTCCTCTCGATCAACCCCGAAAAGAGACACTCACGGTTACGCACACGGTTGGTGTATTTTAATTAAGATCAACTTCGGTTTTCTACAACCGGACATTAACAAATTCCCATCTGCCACATAACCGCGGGCACGGCTTTCGAAAGTTCAAAACCCTGCAGGGGTGTCCCAACTTAGCCCATGATAAGCTCTCGCGATCAACGAAGGATATTCCTTCTCCCCGGGAAGACCCGATCAGTCTCGAATCCGGCTACAAGACATTTCGACAGCAATAAAACAAGACCAGCAAAGCCGCCGGATGTGCCGACAAATCCTGATAGGAGCTGCACATATCTCGGTCTCGTGGCAAACCGGAAGAGCAAGACGTCGGGTTGGCATAGACCCTGATAGCCCAAGGGGCGCCGGACATCGCTGGTTTGGGCCAGCACTTGGAGAAGCACCGTGCAGGGGGGTAAAATAAAGATGACCCTTGAGAGCGACTCCCAAGGGAAAAAGGGCTAGGTGAGGCAAATGTAAAACCAAGGTTGGGCCTTGCTGGAAAAGTCTTATTCAAAGCGAACTGCCAAGGGGGTCCCATAAATCACCCGACCGCGTTAGGGACGCAAAATCCGGGAACATAATACCGATATGACGGAAACTAGGCGGCAAGAGTGGAACAAAACACCAGGCATAAGGCCGAGCCTTCCACCCTTTACCAAGTATATAGATGCATTAATAAAATAAGATATATTGTGATATCCCAACAAGTAAACATGTTCCAACAAGGAACAACATCTCCATGTTCCAACAAGGAACAAACTTCATCTTCACCTGCAACTAACAACGCTATAAGAGGAGCTGAGCAAAGCGGTAACATAGCCAAACAACGGTTTGCTAGGAAGGGTGCAAAAGGTTAGAGGCTGACATGGCAATTTGGGATGGCTTGATAAACAGGTAATAGGTAGCGCATCATAGCGATAGAACGAAGCAACTAGCATAGCAATGATAGTAGTGAGATCCAGGGTAGCGGTCATCTTGCCTGAAATCCCGCTAGGAAGAAGAACGAATCCATGAAGAAGACGAACGGAAGAAGCCGAACCAAGCGTAGACGAACGAATCCTCACGATCGCAACGAAACAGGAACTAACAAGAAAAAGCACACAACACAGTAAATACACCACACATGAACAAGACATGATGCACAACGAGCATGATGCATGACAAATCTATATGAGGCTACTCATGGCAAGAGATGATGCAAACAAGAACAACACATCAAGGCAAGTTTAAATGAGGCCGGAAACAACATATAACAATTCCGGTAAGTCCTCATATGCAAATTTCGAAATTGGTCCAGATCTGAATAAACCTTATGTTAAAGTTGTTAAACAGCAAGTTAAGATGCACCACGATGATCTACCCGAAATTCTAGTCAAGTTACATATAAAGTTCATTAGATTCGGAGCTACGGCCTAAAAGATATGAGCAAAACAAGATAAGCATGGCATTGATGCAAAATGCATACAAACATCAAGCAAACACCTCAAAACAAAGATACAACATGATAATATGAAACTACATGCAAAAACAAGCAAGTTTCATATAGAGCACACCCAAAACGGAGCAACGGTTCAACACATACACTCTATACAAGTTATAGCAACAATCTGCCCAAAACAGCAACTAGGCATATTGCAAGCATCAAAACAACATGCTACAGGACCTCAATAAGAAAACAAAAGGCATGGGCATGATGTACAGGTAAATCATTACAAGAGATGAACACCGAGCTATCTCCAGAAACAACTAGAACATGCTCAAAATGACATGGCAAGATTGCAAGTAATAACAGTTTCAGACTTTAGCAGAAATAACATCAGGTTGCAATGTTTAAAGCTATCAAACAACATGTTACAGGAACTTAACATGGGAAACAAAGGCATGGCATGAATCTACTCAAAGCATAGAACAAAAGTCCCTTACTGACCATGAGTCAAAAAGGATCAGAAAATATGATGGCACCCATGTAAACATGGCAAGTTATATTACAGATTTGAACATGGCAGGAACAACGACAAGTAGGCATGTTGGTGAGCTCGAACCACTCACCACAGAGCAATACATGGCATGGAAAGGCAACCAACAGTAAGAAGACATGGCATAGAAGCTATACATGGCAAGAACAACATCATAGCATACACGGATCAACTACAACAACCTTGGCAAAATTGAATAACATGTAAACAATCTGCCAGGAACATTTGAAGCAAAAGTAGAGCTCAATTGACTCAAGCTAGACTACTCCATAATTGCAAACAAGGGCATGGATGGATAGAGCAAGACATGCTTTACAAAACATCCTTACTGAAGTATCTCAAAATATGCATGGATCTCTCTGAAGCATCAAGTTAACATGGCATGAAAATATCAGCAGAACAGGGCTGAAATCAGCAACAACAAGACACCTAGTTTGCATGCTTGTGCTAGTCACCATATAGATCACAAAAATACATAGCACACACCCCTGGAAAGATGGCATGGCATATTACAAAACACATGTAGGACTCAAGTCCATAGGATGCACACATCAATCATGGCAAAAATGACAAAAGTGCAAGTTCTGTTAAGAAACAGAAACTAACATCACATAGCACTCTTCCAACAGCATTTAGGGCATCAATATGAGCTCAAATGAAAATGATGCAATGCGATGAAATGATCTACTCTTCGAGACGAACATTTTGACATATTACACGCGCAAAACGGAGCAACGATGACAGAGATATGATGTGATGAAAATGCAACAAAATATGCAAAAATCTCGGGGACTTAGTGAAAATATACCTCCGGATCTGGGGGTTGACCCGGGCGCGGATTACGAGGCGGCCGGAGGGGCTCGCCGGAGACGGAGCTCGTGGTGGCCGGAGAAGGGCTCGGGGGAGTCACCGGCGGGTCGGGGGAGGCCGGGGCCCACCGGATCCGGAAAGGGCGGCGAGGGGCGCGGCCCGGCGGCGAGGACGGACGCTGGCGGGCTGCGGCGACGGGCGGCCGCGAATCCGGCGGAACGGGTGCGGCTCGCCAGTGGCGAGACCAGGGCGGGGGCGGGCGCGCATGGCGGGCGGGCGGCGGAGGCGGGACTGGGCGCCGGCGGGAAGCGAGGCGCGCTGCCGGGCCGGCGGCGGGCGAAGCGGGCGCCGGGCGGCGGGTTTGGACGGCGGCCGAGGCGGCGGGAGGCGCGGCGGGCGGCGCGGGCGGGCTCTGGCGGCGGGTTGGCTCGGCGGGCTCGCTGATGGGCTCGCGGGCGGGCGGCGTGGAGGCGTGGGGAGGCCACGTGGCGGCGGCTGAGTGGGCGAGGCGCGGCGACGGCTGACGTGGCAGCGCCCCATTGGCCGGGGTGAGGTGGCGGCTGGACATGTCCGGCGGGGCTGGACATGTCCGGCGCGCGAGGAGAGCGGGGCTAGGGTTTCGTCTGCGAAATGATCCGCGAATTTTTGGGGGGATCTAGTTTTATAGGTAGAGGGAGCTAGGAGACTCCAAATGAGGTGTGGTTTTCGGCCACGCGATCGTGATCGAACGACCGAGAGCATGGAGGGGAGTTAGATGGGTTTTGGGCCACTTAGAAAAGGGAGTTGGGCTGCAACAAAAGAGGGCTTTGTGGTTACCCGGTTAACCGTTGGAGTACCAAACGACCTCCAAATGGCACGAAACTTGACAGGCGGTCTACCGGTGCTATACCAAGGCCGCTTGACAAACCTCGGTCCATTCCAAGACGGTTTAACACCCGCACATGAAAAGAGGTAAAAGGGGGCGCCGGGAGACATAGGAGTGCCGGATTGCAAAACGGACAACGGGGAAAAAGCTCGGATGCATGAGACGAACACGTATGCAAAATGAAATGCACATGATGACATGATATGAAAAGCATATGATGACATGGAAAAATGCAAGACGCAAGCAAATGACATGGCAAAGACGGCGAATAACTGACGGACACCTGGCGCATCGAATCCGGGGCGTTACAACACTCCTCCACTAACAAGAGATCTCGTCCCGAGATCTTAGGACCGAGACGGAAGGGAAAAAGGATGAGGAGAAAACAAGAACTCAAGAGAAGAAGCAAGGAATCGAGAGCACTCGAGAAGAAGAGGGGAACGACGAGAATGAGGAGAATCAAAACTCCCGAAATCAGATAGACTAAGAAACAACTCGTTCTAACCGGATTGGTTAGAATGAGAAAAGAAACGAATAGGACTGAAAGGATTTAGGTAGCACACCGGTTAAAACATGGAGGAAATAGAACACGAGCTTGAGAGGATGGAATGATACTTGATGAAGACATGACACAAAACCTCCGGAAAGAAATGAAGAATGGAAAGAAAAGAATTTAGAAGGAAGGATTGAACGGAGTTGTTGAGAAAATCAACAACGAAAAGAATAAGCTTGTTGTGGACTTATGGATAACATCTCAAAATTATGAGCTGATCGCCGACCACAAGTGGAAAAGATTAAATCGCTGAGAATGGCGAAAACGCAAAACTTCCCTTCAGAAGAAGATGAAGAATTATTTGCTCTTCAAGACGCGAGAAGAAAGATACTTGACTCCACGGACAAGAATCTTGATGAACACCTGAAGAATGAATTAAATCATGAAGAACCACCATGAAGAACTCCGGTACCAAAAGGATGACGAGATAAAAGGAAGGATGAAATAATAAGATGAGCCTTGCGATGATTTAGATGGAGGTTCCGACGAAATGGCCAAGGAAATAGAACTCCGGAAAAGAAAAGATGAAAAGACTTGGAAATAGAATTTATTCATTACGAACAAACTCCGAAGAAAAAGATCAATCACTTGGATGAAATAAGAATAAGATTTATTGTATGATTATCCTTCATCAAATTAAATTGATGACAAGCAATGGATTTGGCATAATACTTATTCTCGTTGAAAAAGGATTAAGGGGAAACATCGCACAAAACTTGAGAAAGTCTTCATGAACCACCGATAGGATTGGAAAGAACGAATGAATTAATATGATAACAAAGAAAAGAATCTTGAACCAACCACCGCAAGAATTTGGAAATGACTGACGAAAGAGAATGAATCACCGGGAAGAATTAGAAGAACCAATAAGCTAGAGGGGATTTAAATGCAAAAGAACGAAGAGACAATGAGCTGATAGAAGAATACTTGAACGAAGCACCGGAAGAATATTGAGATGAAACGAAGGGGCACGGATATAGTATAATTGGAGAACGACTGAAAACTTAGAACGAAGAAATCTTCTGAAAGGATGGCCTCCGGATGATCGAGGCGGAAAGTAACTCCTGAAATACTCCGGATGGATGAAAAAAATTTGCATGACTCAAAACAATTAGATAGGATAACATCGAGCTAGCACCATGAATCTCCGGGGGAACGGACAAGATTTACGAGAAACTCTACTTCGATCTTCAAATGATGACGAGAAACACCACCAAAATTACTGAGATACTCCGGAAGAATGAAAAGCGAAGAGGTTGAGCCAACAATGAAATGATTTGAAATCGATCTTGGCAAAACATCTGACTGATGAAATTCATACTTACGTCAAATTTCGAAAAGAATTAAGAATGGCTCCGGAATAATTAGAAGAGTCAGGTAAGATCCTGGGAAAAGACCTGTGGGTTAGGGCCCACTAAAAGAAAACACCGTTGGAAAGGGATGTTGAACATATAGATGATGCACCGGAACGATTGAAATATTTGAATGAGGTGACAACCTCGAATTAATTAGAACACAGACGAATCTCCTGATAGGTCTTCCGAAGTCCGAAATGATAAACTGGCGAGAGGCGAATGAGCGAAGAGAACACTTAGAAGGAAAGAATATGATTAACCCGAAAAACTTGAATTGAGTGCACCGAAAAAGAAAGAGATGAAGAATGTCGTACAAAACGAGAATTCACCGGTTGAAACAATTGAGGGAAGACTGAAGAGGCTCCACACGAATGAAATAGATGGTCGGGAGAGAGGCAATCTCCGGGAAGAAAAGGGTGGGAGGGCAGGAAAACACAGACAACTTGGAAGGGGAAAACGGCGAATATCTTGAAGAGAAAACACCAGTTGAAATCATTGAGGAAAGAAAGCAAAGACTTCGCACGAGTAGGATGGACACTCGATTACGAACTCCGGTTCCGAGAAGAAGAAGGGGGGGGGGGGCGGGCCGGAAAAACAAGGACAACATCGGACAAGGAAAAACAACGACGTCGGAGGAAGAGCTGAGGATTGAACTTGGCAAAGATGAAGATGGTCGAGTCGTCTTGACGAGAAATGCACCGGATGCAAAGAGCTGAGGAACAACGATCGGGAAAACCAACTGCGTGATCCTAAAGAAAAATTTGAAGGGGAAGAGAGGTAATTCAAAACACCTACGTCAAGATTCCTTACCAGAGCGACGAAGGGGCTGAGGAGTAAAAGAATTCCTACTCTCCGATATAACTAGACTCCGAAAATAGTTTTCTTCCAGACTCGACATCGGCCAAACTACACGATCAATCAAGGGGGCTCCTAGGGTCGGTCGAGGCTCTGATACCAACTTGTCACGCCCAATATGCGACCCTATCCAAAAGGAACTCGACGGTCCCACCAAGGATAGACCCGCATATTGAAACGCTTTTGCAAGGTGGATATCATTACATCAACATTACATAATACATAGGGATACATACATAAGGCACAAATGCCACCAGAATACATCAACCTCACATACAAGATCAACATCCGACTATGGATGAAACATAAACAGAAGCTCAAACAAGATCCACCCTGCTAGCCCAGGCTGCCGACCTGGAACCTATCCCCTGATCGAAGAAGAAGCAGAAGAAGAACTCCAACACAAGCAAACATCACTCTCGCGTCATGATCATCGCATAACCTATACCTGCAACTGGTGGTGTAGTAATCTGTGAGCCACGAGGACTCAAAGAATCCCATTACCATGGGTATCAAGACTAGCAAAGCTTAAAGGGAAAGGAAGGGGTAAAGTGGTGAGGTTGCGAGCGACTAAGCATATATGGTGGCTAACATACGCAAATGAGAGCGAGAAGAGAAACAAAGGAACGGTCGTCAACTAGTAATGATCAAGAAGTGATCCTGAACTCCTACTTACGCCGACATAACCCAGAATCGTGTTCTCCTCTCGATCAACCCCAAAAGAGACACTCACGAGTACACGCACACGGTTGGTGTATTTTAATTAAGATCAACTTCGGGTTTTCTACAACCGACATTAACAAATTCCCATCTGCCACATAACCGCGGGCACGGCTTTCAAAGTTCAAAACCCTGCAGGGTGTCCCAACTTAGCCCATGATAAGCTCTCGCGATCAACGAAGGATATTCCTTCTCCCGGAAGACCCGATCAGTCTCGGAATCCGGCTACAAGACATTTCGACAAAGCAATAAAACAAGACCAGCAAAGCCGCCGGATGTGCCGACAAATCCTGATAGGAGCTGCACATATCTCGGTCTCGTGGCACACCGGATGAGCAAGACGTCGGGTTGGCATAGACCCCGATTGCCAGGGGCGCCGAACATCGCTCGGTTTGGGCCAGCACTTGGAGAAGCACTGGTCCGGGGGTAAAATAAAGATGACCCTTGAGAGCGCGACTCCCAAGGGAAAAAGGGCTAGGTGAGGCAAATGTAAAACCAAGGTTGGGCCTTGCTGGAGAAGTCTTATTCAAAGCGAATCGCCAAGGGGTCCCATAAATCACCCGACCGTGTTAGGGACGCAAAATCCGGGAACATAATACCGATATGACGGAAACTAGGCGGCAAGAGTGGAACAAAACACCAGGCATAAGGCCGAGCCTTCCACCCTTTACCAAGTATATAGATGCATTAATAAAATAAGATATATTGTGATATCCCAACAAGTAAACATGTTCCAACAAGGAACAACATCTCCATGTTCCAACAAGGAACAAACTTCATCTTCACCTGCAACTAACAACGCTATAAGAGGAGCTGAGCAAAGCGGTAACATAGCCAAACAACGGTTTGCTAGGAAGGGTGCAAAAGGTTAGAGGCTGACATGGCAATTTGGGATGGCTTGATAAGCAGGTAATAGGTAGCGATCATAGCGATAGAACGAAGCAACTAGCATAGCAATGATAGTAGTGAGATCCAGGGTAGCGGTCATCTTGCCTGAAATCCCGCTAGGAAGAAGAACGAATCCATGAAGAAGACGAACGGAAGAAGCCGAACCAAGCGTAGACGAACGAATCCTCACGATCGCAACGAAACAGGAACTAACAAGAAAAAGCACACAACACAGTAAATACACCACACATGAACAAGACATGATGCACAACGAGCATGATGCATGACAAATCTATATGAGGCTACTCATGGCAAGAGATGATGCAAACAAGAACAACACATCCAGGCAAGTTTAAATGAGGACGGAAACAACATATAACAATTCCGGTAAGTCCTCATATGCAAATTTCGAAATTGGTCCAGATCTGAATAAACCTTATGTTCAAGTTTTTAAACAGCAAGTTAAGATGCACCACGATGATCTACCCGAAATTCTAGTCAAGTTACATATAAAGTTCATTAGATTCGGAGCTACGGCCTAAAAGATATGAGCAAAACAAGATAAGCATGGCATTGATGCAAAATGCATACAAACATCAAGCAAACACCTCAAAACAAAGATACAACATGACAATATGAAACTACATGCAAAAACAAGCAAGTTTCATATAGAGCACACCCAAAACGGAGCAACGGTTCAACACATACACTCTATACAAGTTATAGCAACAATCTGCCCAAAACAGCAACTAGGCATATTGCAAGCATCAAAACAACATGCTACAGGACCTCAATAAGAAAACAAAAGGCATGGGCATGATGTACAGGTAAATCATTACAAGAGATGAACACTGAGCTATCTCCAGAAACAACTAGAACATGCTCAAAATGACATGGCAAGATTGCAAGTAATAACAGTTTCAGACTTTAGCAGAAATAACATCAGGTTGCAATGTTTAGAGCTATCAAACAACATGTTACAGGAACTTAACATGGGAAACAAAGGCATGACATGAATCTACTCAAAGCATAGAACAAAAGTCCCTTACTGACCATGAGTCAAAAAGGATCAGAAAATATGATGGCACCCATGTAAACATGGCAAGTTATATTACAGATTTGAACATGGCAGGAACAACGACAAGTATGCATGTTGGTGAGCTTGAACCACTCACCACAGAGAAATACATGGCATGGAAAGGCAACCAACAGTAAGAAGACATGGCATAGAAGCTATACATGGCAAGAACAACATCATAGCATACACGGATCAACTACAACAACCTTGGCAAAATTGAATAACATGTAAACAATCTGCCAGGAACATTTGAAGCAAAAGTAGAGCTCGATTTACTCAAGCTAGACTACTCCATAATTGCAAACAAGGGCATGGATGGATAGAGCAAGACATGCTTTACAAAACATCCTTACTGAAATATCTCAAAATATGCATGGATCTCTCTGAAGCATCAAGTTAACATGGCATCAAAATATCAGCAGAACAGGGCTGAAATCAGCAACAACAAGACACCTAGTTTGCATGCTTGTGCTAGTCACCACATAGATCACAAAAATACATAGCACACACCCCTGGAAAGATGGCATGGCATATTACAAAACACATGTAGGACTCAAGTCCATAGGATGCACACATCAATCATGGCAAAATGACAAAGTGCAAGTTCATTAAGAAGCGAAACTAACATCACATAGCACTCTTCCAACAGCATTTAGGGCATCAAGATGAGCTCAAATGAAAATGATTCAATGAGATGAAATGATCTACTCTTTGAGGCGAACATTTTGACATATTACACGCGCAAAATGGAGCAACGATGACAGAGATATGATGCAATGAAAATGCAACAAAATATGCAACAATCTCGGGGACTTGGTGAAAATATACCTCCGGATCTGGGGGTTGACCAGGGCGCGGATTACGAGGCGGCCGGAGGGGCTCGCCAGAGACGGAGCTCGTGGCGGCCGGAGAAGGGCTCGGGGGAGTCACCGACGGGTCGGGGGAGGCCGGGGCCCACCGGATCCGAAAGGGCGGCGAGGGCGCGGCCCGGGCGGCGAGGACGGACGCCGGCGGGCTGCGGCGACGGTGGCCGCGAATCCGGCGGAACGGGTGCTGCTCGCCAGGCGGCGGGAGGCCGCGCGGCGAGAGACCGGCGAGGCGGGGGGGGGGCGCGCCATGGCGGCGCCGGCCGGAGGGGGACTGGGCGCCGGGGAAAGCGAGGCGCGGCTCGCTGTGGGCGGCGGGCGAAAGGGCGCTGGGCAGCGGGTCAGACGGCTGGCCGAGGCGGGCGGGAGGCGCGGCGGGCGGCGCGGCCGGCGGCGGGCGGCGGCCGGTTCGGCGGGCTGCTGGATGGCTCTCGCTGGCCGGCGGCGGTGGAGGCGTGGGGAGGCCACGTGGCGGCGGCCGAGTGGGCGGGCTGGGCGACGGCCGACGTGGCAGCGCCCATTGACGGGGGTGAGGTGGCGGCTGGACATGTCCGGCGGGCTGGACATGTCCGCCATGGCGAGGAGAGCGGGCTAGGGTTTCGTCTGCGAAATGATCCGCGAATTTTGGGGGATCTAGTTTTATAGGTAGAGGGAGCTTGGAGACTCCAAATGAGGTGTGGGAGCCGCCACGCGATCGTGATCGAACGACCGAGAGCATGGAGGGAGTTAGATGGGTTTTGGGCCACTTAGAAAAGGAGTTGGGCTGCAATAAAAGAGGTCTTTGTGGTTACCGGTTAACTGCTGAGTACCAAACGACCTCCAAATGGCACGAAACTTGACAGCGGTTCACGGTGCTATACCAAGGTCGCTTGACAAACCTCGGTCCATTCCAAGACCATTTAACACCCGCACATGAAAAGAGGTAAAAGGGGGCGCCGGGAGACATAGGAGTGCCGGATTGCAAAACGGACAACGGGGAAAAAACTCGGATGCATGAGACGAACACGTATGCAAAATGAAATGCACATGATGACATGATATGAAAAGCATATGATGACATGGCAAAATGCAACACGCAAGCAAATGACATGGAAAAGACGGCGAATAACTGACGGACACCTGGCGCATTGAATCCGGGGCGTTACAGCGACGCAAACACAGGACCTGGTTCGGTCGCCTCCACAGCTGGGGCCGGAAGCCACCTCTCCTGACTAATCTTTGCAGGACATGAAGCATTCGACTGGGCCTCGGCCTCGTGCAGCGAAGGCCGCGTCAGGTCCCCCCGAGCTAAGTAATTTCTACGCGCAGGCGTGTGGCACAAAAGCATAATACAGAAATAGCGTAAACAGTACGATAATTAGCAGCAACAGTCCAAGCACGCCCCCGCGGGGCCCTACACTACTATCTCTTTGCGCAGGAAAAGGAGAAGAACAAAATAAGCATGGCTCGCCTGGCGCCAACTCGCGGCGAAGGCTCGAACTGCCTCCGGAGCTCAGGCAGACTCCCTCTCGCACTTCCCTCTAGGCGGGCGCGACGGCGCGGAGGCTGGTCGCGGCCACCGCTGGAGGAGCTGCTGTCCGAAGGAGAGCCCCCGAAGCTCGACGAGCCCCGGGCGTCGCCGACCACGCGCGCGCTGTCGTCTTCATCCCGATCATCGCCGGGGCTAGGTCCACGGCAACGGTCGTCGTCTTCTGGGCAGCACCCAGCGCGGCGGCCGCCTTCTCCAAACACCCTCACGTAGAGGGTGGCATCGCCGTCGAACTTGAAGTGCATAGTGCACCGCCGGCTTAGACCACGCGCGCGGGCAAACGTTTGCCAGCCGCGGGTCAGTGCCACACTCCCGGCGGCAGAGACGTCCAGCAAAGCCCAGGAGGCCCGGCTGCAGCAACCGTCCGCCTAAAGCCAGAGGCCGCCCGGGGCGCCGGCCAGAAGCTCACCCAAAAGGAAGTGGGGAAGCTGGAGCCAGGTGCTAGTCGGCTCCACCGACCACACGACAAACTCCGGCAGCACATCTACCGAGTGGAAGCGCGGCATAGGAGGCCGCACGGTCGTAGGGCGCCCCCCATCGGCAACCCGACGCCTGTCGCCGCGCGGGAGATCGTCCCCACGGCCACGGGAAGCCGCTGCAGGAGCCACAGGATGCTTGCAAGGACGGCCTCGACCGCTCTTGGCCGGGGGAGAGTCAGGGTCTACCTGGCGGGCCTTCCGCTTCTCCGCAGCCGAGAACCTCTTCGACAGAGCCATGGAGAGAAAGGTATAGCAAGAGGAGATGGACTGGAAGGGCTCGCGCCATTCCGTACTTATAGCCGGAGGAGGCCAACCGTCGGCCTCCACGATCGCAGGTAATCATGACCCATTTCTGCATGCAAGGACTTGTCAAGTCGTGCGGTTGCCGAGGCGTCGTGGGGAAGCGGAGACACCCACGACCAACCAATCGCCACGCGGCGCCCAAGGCCGCAGGCTATTGGGGCCCACGGCGCTTCGTACTTGCCCCTTCGCTTCCCTGCTAAGCCAAGTCCGGGCGCGCCTTGGGCCCGGGGGCTACTGTCGGCGTTATGGGAACGAGGGTCCCCAGACATGCCCGCCTGCGGCCTGCAGCATGGTTCAAGTGGGGGCCCAGCACGGCCCAGCTTCATCAGCTCAAGCTCAAGATCCTCGCGAGGGGCCAAGCCTCGTGAGGCGGACGACAGGAACCTACCTCAGGAGCAGCCTCGTCAGGCAGGCTCGCGAGGAGGCGGAGAGATCAAGGCGGGGTACCTCGCGAGGGTGCCCCATGACGCAAGCCATGACGATCAAGGCCAGGCGGGCGCCAGCCCGCGCAGTGTCCTCATTTCCCCTTTGGTGCAAAGGAGGCAAGCACAGGCCGAGGCATCAGGCAAAGGTTACCGCTTCGGTGCAACAAGACCAAGACTAGGAGAACGGCAGGATGGAGGTCATCGTGGAGCCTAGGACGGCGTCACCGTCAGAGCCTTTGGCAGCCGAAGACCAACTTTAGTCAGGATAAGTGTACTAGATGTTCCCCTTCAAAATGGCCAATTGTTGGCGCCCTTCCCGCTCATTATTTGGGAAGAGGCCGAGGGCCTCCCTCTATAAATAGGACTAGTGATAACCCACAAGTATAGGGGATCGCAACAGTTTTTGATAAGTAAGAGTGTCGAACCCAACGAGGAGCTAAAGGTAGAACAAATATTCCCTCAAGTTCTATCGACCACCGATACAACTCTACGCACGCTTGACGTTCGCTTTACCTAGAACAAGTATGAAACTAGAAGTACTTTGCAGGAGCGATAGGATAGGTTAGCAAGATAATAAAGAACACGTAAATAAAAAGTAGGGGCTGTTTAGATAAAGGCACAACTAAAGTAAATATGGCGAGTGTGAAAAAGTGGTGGTAGGAGTTGTGGAATTGTCCCTAGGCAGCTGACTATATTACTAGACCGATAATCACTATTGCAATTCTATTTGAGGGAGAGGCATAAGCTAACATACTTTCTCTACTTGGATCATATGCACTTATGATTGGAACTCTAGCAAGCATCCGCAACTACTAAAGATTCATTACGGTAAAACCCAACCATTGCATTAAAGTATCAAGTCCCCTTTATCCCGTACGCAAACAGCCTACTTACTCGGGTATGTGCTTCTGTCACTCACACCACCCACCATAAGCAAATCATAAACTATGCATCAAAAACAGAATCTGCCTAAAACAGAACATTCACCATACTTATTATACTTGAAAAATTCTGCAAAAATTTGGCAAAATAAAGAATTTGTACTACAAGACAGTGCAAAAAGAATCAGAACCATTTGACGTTGCAGTAAAAAATTAAAATTCACGCACTACAGCCAAAGTTTTTGTCCTGCACCGCACAAACCAACAAGCATTGTAAACATCCTAAAGGCAAACCTTGGCACATTATTTTTATAATACAATGGAATTGTACAAGGGGATAATTATTTTTATTGAAAAGTTTCTGTAAGTAAGATTCACAAAGTTCCCATGAGCATGAACAAATTTAAGGACGCCCCCACTTTCACAATGCTCGCTCTCTCACTTTCACTTTTCTTTTGAAAAGTCTTGGTTCCCTCTTTATTTTTGTTGTTTTTAAACTATATGAAAGCACTCAACAGAAATAAATGACTCTCTAAAACTTCCGGGTTGTCTCCCTGGCAGCGCTTTCTTTAAAGCCATTAAGCTAGGCATATAGTGCTCAATTAGTGAATCCACCCGGATCCCAAGGTATATCAAAGCCAATTTTAATTAGCAATGATTTGTAATTTAGTAGTGAGCACAAAGTAATATATATCATGTAATGACGAAGTCTAACTCTCTTCCTATGCATCGGCATGTCATAAAAGAACAATTAATGCACACATAGTAAAGGCCAATGCATAGTATAAACAGTTTCTTGCAATTTTATCGTATGGGAAACATAGAGAGGTGGAGATATAGTTCCTCTCTCATAATAATTGCAAGTAGGAGCAGCAAGCACATGCATATTATATCTATCAAAATCATCATGTGCAATGGTATGAGGCAACCCATCAATATAATCCTTAATAAGTGCAAACTTCTCCGATATAGTATAATCGGGAGAATTCAAAAAGATAATAGGACTATCATGCATGGGTGCAATAGCAACAATTTCATGTTTAACATAAGGAACTATAGCAAGTTCATCTCCATAAGCATAATTCATATTGGCATCTTGGCCACAAACATAGCAAGCATTATCAAAAAGGGATATTTCAAAAGAATCATAGGGATCATAACAGTCATCATAGCAATCATCCTTCGGTAAGCACGAAGGGGAATTAAACAATGTATGAGTTGAAGAGTTACTCTCATTAGAAGGTGGGCACGGGTGATCAATCCGCTCTTCCTCCTTTTGTTCTTTGCTCTCCTCATCATCTTTTTCATCCAATGAGCTCACCGTTTCATTAATTTCTTCTTCCATAGCTTCCTGCAAAATATTAGTCTCTTCTTGGACAGCGGAGTAGTTCTCAATATATGGTTTAACATAAGGATTAGAAGCATAATTATCATAGCAATATTTAAGTATGGCAAAATTTTCAGATTTGTAAAGAGTAGCACCATACTTTTCAATCAAAGAAGCAATTTCGTAAGCACCCTTAAAAGCAACAAATTCTTCAATTTGTTGAACATCATAGTAATTATAAACACCCTTAGCATACGAGGATAAGATTCCATTATCAATAGACTCACATTGGTAGGGAAGGTGTTTCTTAGGGTTTCTAGAACAACAAGTAAAATCATAAATTTCACATAAATTCCAAGCATAGCATTGCATAGTATTAATTTGATGCTGCAAAAGTTTCCCTTTTTGAGATATTCGGTGTCGCACAAAACAAGCATGCTCATCCAAATATTTGCCCTCAACTAAGCTAGTTGGGGTTTCAGCACGAGCACATAGCGATCGAAGATGATCCAAGTAATGAGCTTCAGTCGTGTGATAGATTTTGAGTGGTTCTTCAACCATTGGTTCAGTAGGTACTACTAATTTTTTTGGTATTTTGCGTTTCCTACCCATAACTAAAGATAGAAAACAACTAAGAACAGCAAATAAAAATTACTTAGTGATAAAGCAAACAAGCACACACGAGAATATTCACCCCACGCTATTGTTCCCCGGCAACGGCGCCAGAAAAAGTACTTGATAACCCACAAGTATAGGGAATCGCAACAGTTTTCGATAATTAAGAGTGTCGAACCCAACGAGGAACTAAAGGTAGAACAAATATTCCCTCAACTTCTATCGACCACCGATACAACTCTACGCACGCATGACGTTCGCTTTACCTAGAACAAGTATGAAACTAGAAGTACTTTGCAGGAGCGATAGGATAGGTTAGCAAGATAATAAAGAACACGTAAATAAAAAGTAGGGGCTGTTTAGATAAAGGCACAACTAAAGTAAATATGGAGAGTGTGAAAAAGTGGTGGTAGGAGTTGTGGAATTGTCCCTAGGCAACTGACTATATTACTAGACCGATAATCACTATTGCAATTCTATTTGAGGGCGAGTCATAAGCTAACATACTTTCTCTACTTGGATCATATGCACTTATGATTGGAACTCTAGCAAGCATCCGCAACTACTAAAGATTCATTAAGGTAAAACCCAACCATAGCATTAAAGTATCAAGTCCCCTTTATTTCATACGCAAACAACCTACTTACTCGAGTCTGTGCTTCTGTCACTCACGCCACCCACCATAAGCAAATCATAAACATATTGCAAACCCTACAACGGGAATCCCTCACGCTTGCGCGACACGGAGGGCACAATAGGACAGCACTAATAATAAAACACGCAATTCAAACCAATCATAGCAATTCATCAATCACCGATAGGACAACGAAAATCTACTCAGACATCATAGGATGGCAACTCATCATTGGAAAATAATATGAAGCATAAAGCACCATGTTCAAGTAGAGGGTACAGCGGGTTGCGGGAGAGTGGACCGCTGAATATAGAAGGGGGAAGGTGATGGAGATGTTGGTGAAGATGACGGCGGTGTTGGTGTAGATCACGGTGATGATGATGGCCCCCGGCAGCGCTCCGGCGCCACCAGAAGCAAGGGGGAGAGAGCCCCCCTTCTTCTTCTTCTTCCTTGACCTCCTCCCTAGATGGGAGGAGGGTTTCCCCTCTGTTCCTTGGCTCCCATGGCTTGGGAAGGACGAGAGCCCCTCCGAGATTGGATCTATCTCTCTATTTTTGCGTTCTGTTCTGGCTCTGTTTCACCGTTTCGCGTATATATGGAGATCCGTAACTTCGATTGGCCTGAAACCTTCGCCCAGATTTTTTTCCGAATATTATCTTTCTTGCGGCAAAAGAAGAGCATCAACCGCCTTACGGTGGGCTCACGAGGTAGGCGGCGCGCTGGGGAGGGGCGCGCCTGCCTCGTGACCACCTCGGCACCGCCTCGTGGATTTTTCTTCCGAATTTTCCATATTTTCCAAAAATAAGCTCCATCTGCTTTTATCCCGTTTGGATTCCGTTTGATATGGATATTCTGCGAAACATAAAACATGCAATGACAGAACCGCATTGGGCATCGGATCAATATGTTAGTCCCAAAATAATATAAAAAGTTGCCAAAAAGTATATGAAATTGAATAATATTGGCATGGAACAATCAAAACTTATAGATACGACGGAGACGTATCAACTAGCCACCCCAACGAGAGAGGGAGAACAGAAAACAGGGCAAAGCCCCTAGAGAGAGAGAGAGAGAGAGGCGACTGAACTCACCCAAGCAGTTCATCGCACCAACTCAAGAACAGCCCCTCGCGAGGCTGTTCTCCCTTTGTATTGTTCATCATCAGCCCCTGAGGCAATCCACCACACCACACACTAGAGTAGGGTATTACACCACAACGGTGGCCCAAACTAGTATAAACCTTGCGTCTCTCGTGCTTGTTCATCGTTCATAGTTTAGGTCCCTCGCAATCCATCGACGCGCGCGAACTGGTAGGGGAAAGATCTCCGCGCGCACCCCAGTGTTCGAACCTCAAGGGTCTACCGGAACCCGAAATCCGACAATCGGTTTGTACTGTAGCCATGCGGCTGATCATGGATGCTTTGTCGATAAGAGTGTGGCTACAGTCCTGCCGCCCGGCTGGCGTTCACTGAATCCACACCATGTCTCTTCCGGTTAATGGCACACGGACTTTGACGGGAGAGGGGGCTGCCTGCTAGAACGCGGCCCACTCCCACTGCCGCCTGTTGGGGCATCGCCGCCTTCTGGTGGCTCTCGGATAGGTAGGGCCTGCCACCTGTAGGCCGTACCGACTGTCCATCATGGTAGCATGGCTCCCTCTGTCGTGGATGATGTCATGGGCTGCGTGCCAACAGTGCCACGTCGGACAAGGGGTGTCCGCCTGGTACACCGCACTGTGGCCATGATCTGCCCTAGATTCGGGGGTGGTAGGCTACACTGTAGCCACGCCCTGTCTCATCGTAGTAATAGGGGTGCAGACTTTGAGCGGATGAGGGGCCATCTGCTTGGAGTCAGCCTCGACGTGGCCGCCTGCCAGGAGTCGGCCTCTACATGGCCGCCTTCTTTGATCTTGCCGCCTTCTACCAGCCGGCCGCTTGGACCAGCCAGCCCAAGAAGGCAGCCGCTCGTCCGGGAGGCATGAGGGGCGCAGCTAGCTCTGATGTCTTGAAATACCCTGGGGGGCTGATGAGGCTACCCATGGCCATTTACTCTGATTTCCTCACACATCGGTTGGTGACCCGGTGAACTAGGGCGTGAGGATGTCGTTGATGGATCCGTATGTATCTTTATCTTTTCGTCAAATCCATGCAGTAGTATATGGTACTACTAGTAATTATCTTACCTTTCGCATCAACTTCATTATTTTCGTACGTACTCCATGCATGAACCACGCCAGAACTGAACTTCTCATTACTCTAGGGAAAATCAATATTTCTATCTATCGGTCGCGCCATGGAGCAGAACCAAATTTTACAAGTTCCAATTCAAAATGAAAAGCCTGCCGTGTTCGCATCACACACCACACGGTTGGTCCGGCACGCCACTCAAGGGGGAATGTGTGTTGTGTTGAATTTTCACTTACAAGTGGGGTCGCAGTTGAGAAAACCGAGTATCGGCAAACCCCCACCCCACCCACCGCGCGATGCCTGAGAAAACAGGAGGGAGAAGAGATGGTTGTAGCATGGACTCCAAGAAAATTGATGTCAGATGGGACTCGTGCGGGTGGCGTGTGCCGTACTACTAGACGTGAATGCTAGTTATGTCCCATGCCACCCCACTATATCAAGCCTATATCGAGGTGCTGGTTACGTAGAACAAATTTCCTGGGGTCCGTGCTCAACCCTCCTCTATCTCTCTTCTCAGCCAGCTAGTAGACGCGCAGATCCCATCGTCTGTTTGCTCACATGCAGTCCCACATGTCAGTGAAAATGCAAGAGGACCCACTGAACCTGCACATCTTTCACCTCGACGTGTTGGTGATGAAAAACAAATCCAATAAAGGTCTTCGGTGGCCGCTTTTGGAGTTACTCAAGAGTAGTAAGATTCTATTTACAGTTTAACCCAACATGCACATCACATGGCTTCAACTAGCACTCCATTTTCTTGCATGACATGACCTGGATGCTAGATGTCCCACGTGTCGGCAAAAGGAGGAAGAACTCGACCAAATCATCTCCACATTTAGACCAGAGGATTAGGAAACACGTCAAGCCCTATGCCTACATCATACTACGTACAAGCCCACCTCACGCAGTCACGCTATCATCATATTTCTCGGCCTCCGTGTGACCCTAGGTCTAGTTGATCTGACTAGAACTAATTATTGTGCTAGCATACTCCAATATTGGTTGGCTCTATGTGATGTGGCAACTTTATATAACCGGATCCTGGCTATACTACTAAGGAACTAAAACTCCAATAAGTGAGTCAAAAACCATTCATAAATTTAGTTTATGACATGCATATGCAAATGTACCATTCATTACATACAAAAAGTCATCAAAACACAACGACAACGTGGATACATGTTGGATTATAGATTAGTTCCAACAAAACATTCTAGTAAATACTAAAGTTTTCATCACACAACAAATAACAAGCAATGAAATGAACTTGAGCTCAACCAAACCTCCGCGTTGGAAACGCTTGCATTAAACCATAGGTAAGCCTCTGGGAAGGGCCAGCTATTGTCAATCTCGATACCAATGTAGGACTGATCATCCAGGCTGAAGCGACCTATATCAGAACACATATTGTGATAGCCACGGTAGGGAACCATAGCAATGTCCAAGGTATAGATACAGTTGCTTCTCATAAATGGTAGTAACATTGTGTCAATAGGAGCTGGATCGCCTTTCACCATCATTGGATAGTTTTCTCCAAGGAAGAGCGAGTTTGCTCCAAGAGTATCAATACTAAACCAGGGAGAAGGTGTTGGCTCTAGCATAGTAGTATCCATCCCGAATACCCTACAATGGATATTGGAATAAGTCCGGAGAGTGTGACCATGGGAGACAATGCCGGCTTCCTTAGTAACATCAGCAGTGCCGTGTATATAGACGAGAAGAGGTGATCCATCGGAATAAGTTGCCAGACGCCACTGAGAATGGGTCCTCATGCTCGTGATCATCATCATCGCCATCTCCCCCTTGGTTATAAAATTTTTCAAGTACAGGTGGTGGAATGTTCACAGGACCTTGGAAACACAAGAAGGTTAATTAGTAAAGGGAAACTAGCTAACCCGCATGCGTGTGGATGCAACAATTATAATTACGGTGGAAGACAAACGGACCGAAAGAATCAGGATTCCATGCGAAAACTGTGCCACGAGTGGTGGCAGCAAACACAAGACCCTCATATTGAATTGCATCATAGTACACATCCGTGTATAGAAACTGATTTTTGAGCAATATCCATTGAGTCGAAGTATGAAGGACAGCAACAAGCTTGACGAGGATAGCGACAACACAAGCATTCCTAAAACCCCAAGAGCGGTCGGGAACTCGACAAATTGCTATCTTCTATCGACAACAGTCACCATGATCGTAGTTGAACGTACGTAGAATACCGGTGTGCTCAACCTCTAGGCAGTCTGAGATTTTTGGAAGTGGAACCTGGTGACAAGTGTACACATTCATAAGTTACCACTCGCAGTTGTACCCGATATAAACAACCCAGTCTCCATTTGCTCCTGCCCAACCCTTACCCTCAAGCGATGGCATCTTAACATCACACGTATCATTATCAAGCGGCATCAACTTGCGCAAGGCGAGGCTTGCGTCGTTCGCGTGCCAGTGATTAGGGTCATGGCGAAGAAGATAGGGGAGATCAAACCGCTCCTGGACCCTTAGGTTCTTTTTAATGATGTTATTAGTTGAGTCGAGAATGTTCTTGAATGAACCTGACATGCTAGCCGAGGTGATGACGTCGCACCGATCAATGAGTTTCTCCACCGCGTCATCTTTTAGATCGGGGCAAGAATAACAGGGTCGTTTCCAGCCTGTTCCCTCCATGGAGAAGGCGATCAAACAATGGCAGAAGGAAGGGTGAAGGAAAATGGAGGAGGGAGGAAGAGCGTGCGACAACAGTTCCAAATCGAGAGGGAAAGGCGAAGAGGCGGTGGATGGTTTCCACGGTACACGAAGAAGCGCCCCGGCCTACATAGACGTCCGTTTGGAAATTGTACAAAAGGACTCGCCATCGTCTCACTGACATGTTGGAACGGGACCACATGTCAACGAAACATGGTGTGTAATTTCTCATGCAAAATGCGATCTGGCCGCGTTGCCCGAGGTGCCACATTAGTTATCGACCTTTATTTTTTAGTGGCGTGCCATTCGGTTTTGTAGCATGACTAACTAGTACTGTATGCAGAGAAAATATAAACTACTCTACCACTACTCCACCTCAAGTACTAGTATCAAAAAAAGATATATAGGGTGGAGCTTCAACGCTTATTTGCTAAGGGCTGCACACTTGCTTCTCACACTATCACCCCCTCTCTAAAACTAAAAAAGACAACTTCTCTCTCCCTCCTCAGAGGTGGTCACAGATCCTCCGGGGAAGAAAAGGACGTGCAGTGTTGACGCACTCGTCGGCGGCGAGCGAGGTCACGCACTGACGACAAGGCCGTCCTCTTAGACCTAGCACCCGCGCGGGATGGCCTCTGTCCCCAAGCTCGTTGTCGTAGTGTGTGTGGAGGATGACGACCACGAGTGAAGCCACTTCCCACCGACCCTCAGGTATGCTACCTCTTTTCGAACCATACAGTTGTTCTATTGCCCCATCTGCCACGTCACTGCATGTTGATCTTTTTCCACACCACCATCTTCCCAATTTTCTATCCTCTGCTCTGCTGGTCACGCAGACGAAAAACTTAATTTGCACTATTAAAAGAAACCCTACTTCATGCAGACTAATCTATGTCTGGGTTGAATAAGGAAAGGAAGGGAGAATGTATTGTCCAAGAGACTAGGCATCGAACCTACATCTAGGTTGAAAAAGGAAAAATCAGTAGCTAAGGAAGGAGTCTCATGTCTCTTGGTTGAGAAAGGGTAGAAATGCATGACAACGCAATAGATAATGACCAGGTCGATCGGTTTGTTGTCCTCACATAGGAAAAAGGTGGCTAAAGAGAACAAAAATGGGACGTAATCCACATATGCTGCCTGGATATTTGTTGCTTTGGGCAACGATACCTCCCTCACCACTCTATGCATCCGTGGAGGTACATCATACTAGTGCGCCCACTGTCCGGATGGGCCTCCCATACTCTTATTGCCACTTCTTTGCTGTTAGTATAACACCATCGGTCAAGTCAAGCAATGCTACTGCTAAAGTGATGCCACATTTAACTAATGCCGCACTCAGTCTAATGCCACCGATAAATTTAAGCAATGCCATTTAATGTCACTGGATTATTTTAGGGTTAGTTGTTGATTGTGGATGTATTAAAGTTTTTTCAGCTAAGGCATTCCAATGTTGTTGCACAGCGAGTATACAAACGATGAAACTTGTTACTACCTTCAGATTTTTGCACTGTTAATGCTTATAGATTACATACCTCACTTTCATGAGATAAGTCAATTTTTTTGTACAATGTCACCAAAATGTCAAAGGTGCTGATGTCATTTTATTTTGGTTAAACTGCACAAAAAATTAAGAAGACAAGAGGAAAGGTCAAGAGTGGGCACCTCCTCCTCCGGTTGTTCTCTTGATTCGTTCGAACAAGTTTTTATGTTTGCTCGATTATCAAGATTGGGATAACAATTTTTAGATCCGCTCGAGTTCGAAATGATATTTACCTTGAAGGTACATGGTTTGCAATTTTTTATACTGTCATTAGTTAATAATGCTAGTTACCTTCAAACTTTTGTATTTGGTTTAATGCTCTTGCACAGCTAGTACTACCAATGCTGAAACTTGTTACCTTTACATTTTTATTGTCAATGCTTATAGAAATCTTCCAGTGCTAGAGCTTATGGAAATCTGTTCAGTAAAACCATTGTACTGTACCCTATAATTAAAAAACTACTCTATTGTTGCACTAGCCACTGGATTAGTGTATATTTGTACTATTCGAATGGTGTTGCATTAGCGTATGGACATATATAAAGTGTGGCAAGCTTTCCCAGATATGTGCTCAAGAAAACTACTACTTTTTTTTTCTAAATACTAGACATTTGGGTACATTAAATTGAACTGCGAAAACGTCTTATATTAAGGAACATAGGGTGTAGAGTCACTCAAGTTATCCCGGTAAAGCTAGTCACACCTTTGTTAAAATTAATAGGAGGTGAATTTTTTTAAACAAACATTATATTACATAATGACTTTGTTTCATCATACAAGGCAGAGACAACACGAATGTATTCATTCGAAAATAATGTCTTGCGCACATTGCGTTGCCACAATACAAGACCCCTCCAGGACGTCTTCAAAATACCGCTCGGGCGTGCGGTGCTCCTTGCCCTCAGGCGGTCCCTCTGTCACCAGCTTGACGGCGTCCATCTTCGCCCACCTCACCTTGACACGGGCGAAGGCCATGCTCGCGCCCTCGATGCAGATCGACCGCTTGACGACGTCCAGCCGAGGGCAGGCATTCACCAGCCGCTTCACGAGCCCGAAGTAGCTGTTGGGTATAGATTTGGCAGGCCACAGCCGGATTATTAAATCCTTCATGGCCAGTTCGGCCACCCTATGTAGCTCGACCAGCTGTTTTAGCTTATCCCTAAAGGGCACCGGATGTTCTGGCGCAAGGTATTGTGACCAAAATAGCTTCTCCGTTGAGCTCCCTTCTTTGACTCGGAAGAATTCCGCAGCATCAGAAACACTGCGCGGCAGATCCGCAAATGCCCCTGGAGAATTCCAAATCCCGGTTAGTAAGAGATACTTCTTCTTCACATACTTACTTTGCATACTAAACGCCTTACCCTCCGCGATTTTCTTGGCCTCCTGGATTTTCTGGAGGGTGCCCTGGGCTTCAACCCGGGCCTCTTCCGTGCTTTGGCGAGTTCTACTCTTGAGTCGAAACATCGCACTCCAAGTTCTCGCATTTTTTTCACGGCATCCTGGAGCTCTTGCTGGACCTCATTAAGCCTGGCCTCGTGCTTCCTATGAGCGGCTTGTTCCTTGGCTGCTTTCTCCTCGGCTTCGGCCAGGGCCTTTTTGAGGACCTCGACCTCGGTCGCCGCTCCTACAAATATCATGGCACCATGGTCAATGCACATCATTCATTCTTTCCTAATATACAACAAGTCACCACATACCTTGCTTGTCCTCCAGCTGCCTTTTTACAAGGCCGAGCTCTTCTTCGGCCCGCTCCAGACTCTGCTTTAGTCCGGAGACCTCCGCAGCATGAGAGGTTGCGGCCAGCAACAACGCCTGCTTATTCATGTAAGACATCTTTAGTTAGTTTCCTACAAAATAAATTGATCCTTTGTCCGGCTTTCTTTCTGAACACCGGACAATGTCTCAGTGGCTACTGTCTATACTAGGACTTTTTTCTTTTGCGTTGCTTACCTCAAAGCCTGTCAGCAGGCTACCGCAGGCTTTGATCAGTCTGCTCTTGACGGACTGAACCCTCTCAATCACCGTACCCATAAGGATACTGTGTTCCTTCATAATGGAAGCGCCTCGTAGCGCTTCCAGCAGATTATCCGGTGCCTCTGGTTGGACAGAGGTCACCGGCGGGATAGGCACACCTCCTTCCCTCGAAGGAGGCTGCTTGCCGGATTCCAGAGCCGTATAGGTCTCCGGAACCATATTCGGCTGGGGGTAGAACTGGACATTGCCCCCATCTCCGGTCTCCAAGGGGGTCTTCTCTCTCGAGTGTCTGGCAGCCGAAGAGTCACCCTCTGGCGCCACCCTGACGGCCTCATGAACCTCTCCCTGGCATAGGAATGTCCTTCGGGATAGCACCTCGTTGTCGCCCTTGTCCGTGGGAGAGTGAGCCGCCGGCGGTGACTCGCTGGCCATCGCCTTTGAATCCAACGAACCTCCTGATGAGGATCGCAGGGAGCTGTCGTGGGCCGGACTACAATAGCATAATTAAACGTGTTAATACCCTGAAGAGGAGAGGCCGGATACATGGACGTATACGGATTTTTAGTACTTACAATGCGGCCAGGGGCTTGCTTCGGGGGCATCGCTCTAGGCTGCTGTCGACGTCCCACACGGAGTTATCCGCGAGGGGGCCCTTCCCCCTCTTGGGCGCCTTAGCCTCCAGATTTGTGGGGGCCGCCCTCTTCTTCCTTCCCCCATCAGGGGGAGTTGCTTTCTTCCTCCTCCTCGTCGTCGTCTTTGGTGGCAGAGGAGTGAGTCTTGTCTTCAGACGACATGTCCGAAGCTCCTTTGCGGCGAGGGCCACTTTTGGCCCCCTTGCCCTTCTTCTCCGGTGCCTTCTAGGGCGCCGGAACCAGCACCTTCACCAGGAGCGGGATGCGTGGTTTCTCGGGCAGCGGAGCCAGACACCGAATCCGCTCCGCTTTCTCTATCCATACCTGAAAAAATAGTGAAGTTTTAGATATATTCCATGAACAAGCAAGTAGAGGATGTACCTTGAGACGAGAAAGACTTACCGCACTGACAGGATAGGCGAGATCGTGCCCACGGTCCGAGTCTATACCCGGCGTCTCATTGCCTTTAAAGAGGAACTTCCAGACATCTTTGTGTGTGGTTCCGAAGAGCCTTTCCAAGGTCTGGTGCTTCGCCGGATCAAATTCCCATAAAGGGCATGTTCGGCTATAGCATGGAAGGATCCGGCGAACTAGCATCACCTGGATCACATTGACGAGTTGATGTTTTTATCCACCATGCTTTGGATGCGCGTTTGCAGCGCTATCAGTTCGTCCGACGAAGACAAATTTTGGGCCCTTCTCTATCCAGGAGGTGAGCCGCATTGGAGCTACGGATTTGAACTCGGGAGCCGCAGCCCAGGTGGCGCCGCGGGGCTCTGTGATATAGAACCATAGTTTCTACCACTCTTTGACGGTCTCCACATAAGTACCCTTGGGCCATGTAACGTTGGGCATTTTGCTCACCATGGCGCCTCCACACTCTGCGTGTTGACCGTCCACCACCTTCGGCTTCACATTGAATATCTTGAGCCATAGTCCGAAGTGGGGAGGAATGCAGAGGAAGGCCTCGCACACGACAATAAATGCCGAGATGTTGAGGAAGGAGTTTGGGGCTAGATCATGGAAATCTAGCCCGTAATAGAACATAAGTCCGCGGACGAAAGAGTGGAGAGGAAACCCTAACCCGCGGACGAAATGGGGGATGAACACCACCCTCTCATTGGGCTTCGGGGTGGGGACGACTCGCCCCTTGGCCAGAAGCTGGTGGGTGATTTCTTTTGCCAGATACCCGGCCTCCCAAAGCTCGGTGATGTCCTTCTCCTTGACGGAGGAGGCTATCCACTTGCCTTGCCCTCCATATCCAGATATGGTTGAGTGCTTTCTTGAGGCGAAAAAGATGAGGACTTGGGCGCTGAAGCTCAAGAATGGAATGGCAGAGAAAGAGAGAAGGCGTGGGTGAAGAAAGGGAATCCTTATCCCCTTATATAGGGAGTGAATATCAAGCGCCTCCCCACTCGCCTTAAAACTCGCCTGTTCCCAAGGGCTGTGCAAACGGCACGGTTGGATTACCCACGCCCGTATTATGAGAATCCCGCAATAAGGGGACACGATCTCTGCTTTGACAAGACGTGCCAATGAAAACCGCATCTCGAATCGTGGGACGGAGGACGAAAACGGTTCGGAATAATGACCAGGCAGACGTGATGTCATGTTGTAAAAAGTTGTCAGCGGATTGGACTCGTGAAATATTATACTCTTTGTGGTTGTGTGTGTGGTACTTGTGTTGCAGATCCAGACACGTTCGTTGCGTCCGAAGACTATCTTGAAGTATTCGGAAAGGGGAACATACCTTGCAATGCTGAAGACAATCTGCACGTCGGACACCTCGTCATTGAAGCCTGGTTCAGGGGTTACTGAGGGAGTCCTGGACTAAGGGGTCCTCGGGCGTCCGGCCTGTTGACATGGGCCAGACTAATGGGCTGTGAAGATACAAGACCGAAGACTCTCTCTCGTGTCCGTATGGGACTCTCCTTGGCGTGGAAGGCAAGCTTGGCGTCCAAATATGAAGATTCCTTTCTCTGTAACCGACTTTGTACAACCCTAGTCCCCTCTGATGTCTATATAAACCGGAGGGCTTAGTCCGAAGGACAGATATAGTCAGACATGCTAGACTTCTAGGGTTTTAGCCATTACGATCTCGTGGTAGATCAACTCTTGTTATACCTCCATAGAGAGGGCCCGAACCTGGGTAAACATTATGTCCCCTGTCTCCTGTTACCATCGACCTTAGACGCACAGTTCGGGACCCCCTACCCGAGATCCGCCAGTTTTGACACTGACAACCAGCCCAATGAAGGCCCGCTTTGACTGCACATGTTTGTTCATTTGTATGGCGTCTAGGAAATGTTTGGCCGTGTTGGCCCCCGTTTCAACTATATAGTATATTCAACAAATATCCTACTCTATACTATCACCTCTAAAAACATACACTATACAATAGAAATCATAGAAATGTAGAATTATCCTACACTATACAATAAAGAAATTACAGCCGAATATATCCACTGGGCATTATAGTTCGGCACCACTAAATATAAATCGTACACAAACAGCAAATTACATACACTGGACAAATAAAGCTCATACATCATGGACACGCATCAATAGAACTTTCCATTTGAACTATAATCTCTTCAGAAAAAGGATTGGCCGGATTCAGATAGCACAAATTTCAGGCTGCAAAATATCCAATTCCTTCGTGGTTACCTCAGTGTCTTGTTTCATTTTTTGACTCCTGCATCTAATACCTTCATGTCCAGTCCCAACTTGTTGATTGTACGTTCAGAATCATGTACACGTTGTCTTGCCACCTCTAGTTGATGCTCGAGAACGCACATTCCAATTCCAATCCATAATCATTCGGTAACGGCCATGCCGTACTGCTCGCAGATCTTTGTGTTGATGTCACTTCATCCTGAAATGTTTCTGTAAGTACACATGACTAGGGCAAAAATATAGTTACAATAGTGAAACAAGCAAGACAGACTATTTTGTACATGGCAAAACAGGACTAACAATAATGTTACACGTCATGAAGCATAAGCAGGTGATATTTTAAAAATTATAAAAAAGGTAGTCTGTGCAGCCTGCATAAAGAAATCTCTCTTAGCTCACTAGAGGAGCATGATGTTGGGGCCCAATCCAAAACACAGACAAGTTACAAATTTGGACAGCACATTGCGTATAAGTAAGCAAGCAGTTGGCCATTCTGTAGCTCAATTAAAGTCTTAGGGAGCAAAATGAACAACAGAGGGATTCATACAAACCTGCTGCAGCAAGCAAAACTATCCAATCATTAGCCTAGTATAAACTAGATTGTGAGCCTCATGCAATAATACTTAGTTAATAGACTTCAAAGCTTCAGGCACACCTTGCCAGAGTAATTAAATGGTAAGGCCTTTAAGGCCTTTAATTATGTCAACTAATAGTTATACAAGTACCCAACATCAGGCATCATTGTTTGGGCATCTCATTAACATAGGACAAATAAAGCAATTGAAAAGAGCAAATTAACTATGCCTGAAGCAAACAAGGAATTGAACTGTTGAGTTGGATACAATGACTTACCTTAACTTGTTGAGTAGGCTCAGCGCAGCTCCTACTTCTCTTGCAAGGCTCCTTCCTAACATCTTGTACTTGGAAATCCTCAATCTTATCTTCATTGCACCCCCTCTACAAGGTCAGACAAACTAGTTACTCGTCTCCTTGGAAGATAAATATGCATACTTTCTAGTCTGTGAACAACACATAAGGATGAGATTATAACAAAACAATACCACATAATGAAACATGCCATATCTCTTGCACTTACACACAATGAAATGAGCATTTACTATGTCTGCACTATGTAAAAACTAGGCATACCTTTGAACTGGATCTCCAGGTACTCTTGGAGAGCCTACTTTAGTGTACAACCAAACCTTTATGTCACCTATGAGTTAGACAAGGCCCCACTACAGCAGCCCTTAGTGTTTAATTCGTTGACAAGCTCTATTAGAGTGTTAGGTCAAGAACAACAAGTAATCAAAGCAAATAGTCCTAGTGTGTCTGGCTGATGCAAACAACAATTGAACAGATGTGTGAGCAAATCTTACATATCAAGAAAAGAAGCAAAGAAGGAGGCTTAAAGACCATCACTTGACTGACAAGATTTAAGGGGCATTTAAACATCATGTGCAACGTATGAACTAACATAAACATTGCATATTCCAGATTCTACAATTGAATGCACATGTATTAGGTTATGCCATGTATGATGTTGCGTAAATGTACATTATAGTAGGCAGGAGTGATTCATCATTGCACGCACAATTGAATTGCAGGTTAAGGGCCAATTCGATTCCACCTTTTCAGGGCTTATTGTCAAAATAAGCCATAAAAGATGTAAAGAAGTCATTTTTGAGTTATGTGCTTGGGCTTAACTTATTTCTCTTTGGAGGGGGGTGTTTCGGGTAGAAGCTCACTAAAAATTGAAGGGCAGGGGAATAGTGAAATGACTCTATTTTCCGCCTATATTACACTCAAAATGCAACTGCTCACGCCCGCGTCACACCTGACCCTCAAGTAGAAACAAGCACGCAAGCGTTAATTGCCCTGCCCGCTTGCATCTCCTCTCCCCTTTCCCTCTACTTTGATCCCCTACCTGCAGCCCTAGGGTTCCTCCAGCGAGCCGTCGCCTCTAGTCCCATCTGGCCAGGTCCTCGACGATGATCTATCCAGCTAGGCTACATGGCCGACAGGTAGGGGCGAATCTCGCTGGCTGCTCCTCCCTCTGGTGCCGCCCCTCATTCTCATGATCTCCAGCAGCTGCCCCATTGTGGTCCGTCCAACGCACTACTTCGGCGGGCGCCGCACAACTACGGCTGATGCCACACTGCAGCAGAAGGCACCTTATTCCCCCTCCCGTCCTCCTAGGTCGTGGCCTTGAGGTGCTGTTAAAGTATGAGCTCATCCAACAAGGTGAGGATCTCCTCTGATTTTTTGCCAAATTTTCATTCTGATCCACTATACGATGAATTGCTATGAGCTGCTCCTGCTGCTATATGATGCATTGCTATGAGCTACTCCTGCTGCTGCTATATGATGAATTGCTATGAGCTGCTGCTATATGATAAATTGCTATGAGCTGCTGCTGCTATATGATGAGTTGCTATAAGCTGCTCCTGCTACTGTTGTACGATGAATTGCTATGAGCTGCTCCTGCTGCTGCTATATGATGAATTGCTATGAGCTGCTTCTGCTGCTGCTATATGATGAATTGCTATGAGCTGCTGGTGGTATATGATGAATTGCACACTGCTGCTGTTGTTGTATGATGAGTTGCTATGAGTTGCTGCTGCTGCTATATGATGCTTTTAGGTGGTGCTGTTATATGATAATAACCAGCCACTTGGACCATCGAGTTTCAATAAATAATTGTTCTTCATTTAAATGTGGGTCATGTGTTCTTCGTTTCAATTAGGCAAGGGATCTCTATGGAAGACATTGACCAAAGTAGATTGTGCCAAGTAGATGGTATCTTTGTATTTGCATTTTGAACAAATAGTGATGGTCTGTTTTCCTATCATATTAATTACTGCACTAGGTTCAATTTGTGATGTTTGCAAGTCAAATTATTTTTCATATGGGCAGCAAAATGAAAAAAATATAATGCAATCTAGACTTTTCACTAATCATACCAAAGATAAGCTGAACAGAAAGGCAATGAAAAGAACTGGTTGGCTTATTACCTGGAGCTTATATTCACAGGTTCTTATTTTCTTAGGATAACTCGTAATAACTGTCCCTAAGAAACTTGGCCAATAGAACTGACATACAAATAACATGTCACGATGATTGCAATGGAGGAGTGACCTACCATAGCACACTGTATAGGCTCACCGCTGCCTCTCGTTTTTTTGCGATGTTCCATGAAATTGCCACATACATCTTGTTCTTTTTCATTGTGTAACCCTATTTGCAATTTGACACAGATAATTTCAGACATCTCTACATGATAATACATTGCATATCCCTTGCGCATATTTAAACCACCTATTAATGATTGTGTGCGTAGCACAAACTAGCCATGACTCTGTGTGCTGGACTAGGTGCACTCTAAGGGAGCCTAATGTAGTGCAATCGGAATTCCTACATGCCACCTACGATTTTGTGTAATGTACTTCCTCTGTTCCTAAATATATGTCTTTGTAGAGATTCCAGTATGGACCACATACAAATGTATATAGATGCATTTTCGAGTGTAGATTCACTCATTTTGCTCCATATGTAGCCTATAGTGGAATCTCTACAAAGACTTATATTTAGGAACAGAGTGTCGGTGTGGAACGACACCTATGGGATCACAAGAATCCCTACTACGGTTGCCGGTGCATGGAGTTGCGAGAAGAGCAGGGCTAGTAGACAGCACAAGGATCGTTTACCCAGGTTCGAGTCGCCAGGATGCGTAAAACCCTAGTCCTGCTTTGGTGGGTGTATTTCAGAGTGTTCTTGAGCTCTCGAACTAGCTGTGGTCAGTGTGTGGTTCGAAAGAGTCGAATCCTTCTTCAGTATGCCATGGGCCTCCTTTTATAGTCGGAAGGGGCTGCCACAGTGGAACACGGGAGGCCGAAAGGTGTACAGTGCCCTAAGCTTACCGCTAGTATTACAGGACAAGACGAATTTAATGCGTAGCTTAGGTGTCCCCTTGCTTTATTGGGGACGGGGGCGAGGCCCGTCCCGTCCGTCGCCGCTGCTCCTTGCTTTGACACGCGCCCTGGCCAGTGAGGCGCGTGGTGCCATGTAGGCAGGCAGGTAGCTGAGGTGGCGCAGTGGCAGAGCCTTCACGAAGATCTCCATGCCACCACGCAGGCGCTCGATGAGTTGTCCTGGGAGCTGCATGTTGCCATGCAGGTGCCCGCCCAGCTGGTTGGGTTGGCAGCTGCATGCAAATGGCGGTGGAAGCTTGGTTGGCGTGAGCCTGGCGGTGACCCTACTGGCGTCCTTGGTGAGGGCCTTGCCGGGTGACCCGGCAAGGCTCTTGCCGTGTGGCCCGGCAAGGGTCTTGTTGTGGCACCGTCTGCCCCAGCAAGGGCCTTGCCAGGGGTCTCAGGCCTTCCTCGGCAGGGATCCTGCCGAGGATCGCTGCCTTCTAATCCTTATCCGATCTTGAATATGTCTTCACAAAGATCTGCATGCCACCACGGAGGTGCCTCCCGAGCCCCGCCCAACGTGATGTTGAGATCGTGGTGCTCAAGGGTGGCCCGCCTGCTGGTGCGGAAGCAGCTGTCCCGTTAGGATCTTGCCGGGCTGCCGAGGTTGCCCCGCAAGGGTCTTGCCGGGGAACCTGCTTGGCCCCTCTCGCTTTGTGGTCTTGGCCTTCATGCTGTTTTATTATCTTGGGCTTTGGTCTTACCTTGGCTCACCTCCCTGCTCGCATGGCGTGACCGTGAGGCGCGCCCGACCGCCTGCGCACAGTATAGGGTACAAAACGCACCTCTTTTTTGTACACCGACAGAGCCCCCGGCCTGGGCCACATAAGCGCCGACACGTTGTTGGGCCAGCCCAAAACGGTGCGCCGGCAGGCGGGGCGGTTTTACCACGGTAAAACTTTTCGCTGCCGCTTCACGCACCCGCGTGCATGGCGCGGGCGTGAGGGGTGCGTGGACGGGCGGCATGCGGGGGTGGTTTCTACATGCATGCGCCACAACGCAGAAGAATGGGCAGCGCTACCGCGGCTTCCCATAAAAGGGATAACCGCGGGCGACTGTTCCTTTTACCTTCACAAGAACCCTAATCTCGAAACCTCCGCCGCCTTCCTCTTCTTCTCCAAGCTTCATTCCTGCTTGTCGCCGCTGGCGCTCACGCCTCTGTCTCTGCCCGCCCCCAGCCGCCATGGCGCCAAAATCCACCAAGGGCAAGGAGTGGCTAAGGCGCCGAGCCGCGGAGCCACCGGAGAGTGCGCTTATGTGCAGCGGACGAGTCCGCCTTCTTCCCTCGACAGCTTGATTTGTTCGAGCTTCGACTCTTCAGCCCCCTGGGGAGTGAAGACGGGTGGGGGAATTGGGCATCCAGCCACGGCCATCCCCGCCGACCGCACCGAGGCTGCCCCAAATCGACCCCTTCTTTGTCGATTATTTTTCATGCGGCTCTATCCTCCTTCTCCGATTTCTTCAGCGACGCCATGCATACCTTGGCTTCCGCCCTGGATTTTTCTCCAACGCGTGGCATGCACGGCCCTTTCACGCATCTTCGTGAGGGCTTCGCCGGTGCACCCCAACACGGCGCTTCTTCCGCCATTACATCTCCCTCGGATCCAACCAGGGGGCGCCATCTCCGGTTGCATTGCGTGGGTCTCAAGATCCAAGGGGGCGTATCCGGAGGGCGCCATGAAGGAGAGATGGGAAGAATGGCGGGGCCGGTGGTGCTGGATCGAGGAGAAGGACCCGCCGGTGTTCTACGAAGTTCGCCGAGCGCCGCCGGTCTGCAGAAGCGATTGGAGCGACGTCGATGCTGACGACGAGAAGCTCACGGTCGCCACCACCAGGATCCTCCGGCTCACCGAGGCCGGCCTCACCCTTGAGATGATCGGGCGAACTTCATCCGCCACGGATCGCTTCCATCGCATAACAAGGAGGCTAACCCGGCTCTTCACGAATCCCGCCGACATCATGCGGCTTCGTTCCGGCCTCGACCACAATTTCACAGTGATGGGGCACGCCCATTTCTGCCAGCGGCTCTTCCAGCTTGACATGGGCCGCGACGGCAAGGTCGAACGGACCCGCAAGGTTGTGAGGGCCGCCACGAAGGCTGGCAAGGTCCTCAAGGGGCCTCTGTTCAAGCTGCTGACGGGGGCGGTCCCGTGGTGCAATAACTCATCCCGGTCCGATATCATTGCCCCGATGCTGGACTGCAACGCGCATGGCCCTGACCCGAGCTGGAAGGAGCCGGAGGACACCGAGGTGCAGCAGTTCTTTGACACTGCACGAGGGGTACGTCAACGCCGACGCCGAGCGGCTGCTTGTCCAGGACACCACCCAGGCGGACCTGGACTACATCGCAACCAGGGCGAGGGAGGCACAGCTTGCCAAGGAGGCCGGTAGCGCCGGCGGTGTGGAGGACAAGGCCGTGACGGTCGCGGAGGAGGAGGAGCTCGCCCGGTGGGCGGCGGCCGCCGGGAGAGCCAGCAGCGCCGGCACCGAGGCTCCTCTGGTTGAAGATGTTATCGGCGAGTCGTCGGAGGAGGAGGCCGAGACCATAGGCCCGACGCCGGCTATGGGGAGAGGGCGAACCTGCGGTGGGCCAGTTTCGGCGAGCCGGTCCGGCCCAGCAGGGCTACGCGGCCACAGCTGACCTTGGAGGGGTCCGGGCGCCACACGAGGGCCGCAGCGGCAAAGAAGCCGGCGAAGGCCGCGGTGAAGAAGAAGACAACTGCCCCTTCTTCGTCCATGCGTGTTTAGACACCAGCTCCTTCTCCTCCTCCGGCGGATGTCGATACGGAGGTTACTTCCGATTATGGATCCCTTAGCCCGAGGAGGAAGGGGAAAATAGAAGAGGAGGAGGCGGACGACGAGTAAGTATCTGGTTCCTTTTAATTATCTCTGCCTCCTCAATCTGTGTTGCTCGTCTTGACTTGTCTTCATCTTTGCAGGGGCATGGAGACGCTGGCCTAGAGAGTGAAGAGGGCCAAGGTCTCGGCGGGTGGCCAACCCCCAGTTGGTACTTCAGGGGTGCCACTGGTGGTGTTGAGCAGCCCGGACAGCAGCCCCCGGCATAGCCTCCAGCGTAAGTTCATCACTCTTCCCCTGTCGACATGTGTCAGGGGCAAGAAACTTTGGTGCTGACCTTGCCAGGTATGCAGGAGGAGAGCAGCAGCAGGAGGAGCCACAGAGGGCTACTCCCAACACACCGCCCCCATCGACCACAACGCCCCGAGGGGCGTCCCCGACAAGGGTGCCAGGCACCGAGCCCACGCACATGGAGGAGGAGGGGGAGAACATGGGTGCCGGCGGCTTTGCCTCGACGCCAAATGTTGGCGAGGAGGGGACTTCCGTTTCCCAGCCGGGTACTAGCACAGGTAAGTTGTTCGCCGTTTGTCCCTACTTCTTTTTCTCTCTGGCTCTTGGTCCTGGCCTTGCCTCACCCCCTTCTTCGGCGTCCAGATTCCTCCTCGGTGAACCCAGAGGACGTGGACACCGTCATCGAGGACGTCGCCAAGGCCACCGAGGCGGACACCGAGAAGATCGCCACCAAGGAGGCCGCCAAGGGTGCTGCCAAGGACGCCGCCGAGGGGCCTACCGGGGAGGCCGACAAGGCTGCTGCTCAGGAGACCGGCAAGGGGCCTGCCGGAGAGGCCAGGGGCGGGCCGCAGGAGGAGGAGGAGGTGGCTGATGACCAGCCTTCCTCTTCGCTGCTTCGCTCCGGCAAGTACTGAGGGTGAGCGACGACTTGTTCGCCCACCTTCCAGCGCTGCCGAGCACCGTGACACCCGCTGAGGGAGAGGTGTTCGACGACGAAGTGCTTGCCGCTGCCGGGCTTGAAGTCGTCGACGAGCAGATCGTTGGTGGCGACGGTTTGCAAGAAGAGCGGCTCCTCCACGCCATGGGCGCCAGCTTCCGAAAGTTTCAGGTTTCATCGCACCACCGGACAAGGTTAAGTCCAGACGGGCGGTGGAGAAGGCAGAGGCGGACCTCCAAAAGTGCGTTGCTGAGACGCAGGACTGGTTCAGCGAGGCCCACAAGGAGCTCAAGGCTACCCAGGGCGAGCTGGCCAAGCGTGATGTGGAGCTCACCATGAAGCTAGCCGACGTCGAGAAAACTCAAGAGACGGCGAGGAACTTGGTCGCGGCCGCCGAAGCCGCCTGGACCCAACACGAGGCCGCACTGAACTCCCAGGAGGAGGACCTCACTGCATGCGAGGAGAAGCTTGCCGCCATGCTTCGCGGCAAGGACGCAGAGGTGGAGAAGCTTGTCTTGCAGCGGACCAGTGAGCTTGAGCAGAGGCACAAAGAGGCATTCAATGCCCATGCCCAGGTTCACGCTGGCAAGGTGGAGGAGTTGGAGGCGGAGCGCGAGGGGCTGAAGGAGCAGGCCCTGAAGCTGTCCCAGGAGAAGGACACGCTAACAAAGCTGCCTCGGCTGCAGGCGAGGGCGCTGTTGTCGCAAGGCCGGGAGTTCCGAGGCCAACAACTCCATCAAAGACCTCAAGCTAAAGCTGCAGGGTCTCGAGAAGGTGCTGTTGGAGGCCAAAACCCGAGAGGGGACTCTAGCCAAGGAGCTGGAGGCCGAGAAGCAATTGCGAAAGAACGAGGTCCTCAACTTCGCGGATCACGTGGAGGGCGAGAATCGTTGGCTCCATCGCCTCTCCACCGCCGCCAACCAGGCCGCCGTGCAGCTGGCCATCATGGGGATGCCGGACGTGAGGTATGTCCCGGAGCGGAGCGTGAGCACCAATTGCAGCCTGACCATGTTCTTTGAGAAGATTGTCGGCGCTCTGGACCGGCTCCACGCCAACCGGGCGGCCTCACTGGGCGATTTAGTCCCGAGGCTTTGCCAGGGTGCCATGACCAAGGTTCTCACTAAGGTGGCGACCGGCACCCGACCTCGACTCGGATACACTGCTACTGAGAGCTTGTTGAGGGTATCGACCTCGCGCCATTGTGGAGCGATCAAGCTTCCATCATCACCGAGTCGGCGAAATTCAGAGGGTGGGGGCCAGCCGGATTAGGCATCCCATTCTTTATCGCTGCTGCAGGTTCACAACCAAGACAATCGCTATTCTAGTTAGAACCGCAACAACAATTCGATGTAATATAACTCGAGCACTTTCAGATATGCATGTTATTTTCCTGTTCGATTTTCCTTTGTACGCCCCTCCCTACATTATCGTAGGCTCGGCCAGAACCCAAGACGGGCGCCTTGGGGATGGATCCCCATTGGCCTGCCGGTGTGCTTGCTACCGGGCGAACCACCTTGCCGCCTTTAGCGCGTCACCGAATCGTCGAGCTTGACTCGAGTCGAGTCGGAGCGCTGCTAAGCGCGGAAGGCTACCCCGCCACTCGACGCGCCGCTTGAGCTGCTGAGCGGACTCAAATAGATCAAAGGTGTTGCCAATTGCGGGAGGGACCCTTTGCGTGCAGGTTTCTCATACATAGGCGAGATCTTCGAGGATGATAACCTTATGTATAGGAGGAAATAACTCAAAGCTCTGAATGACTTAGCTTTTCGTTGCCGAGCCGCATCGCTCCTCCTACCGCCTTCTTCTCAAGAGCAGGGGCGATGAAGAACTGCTAGGCTAACTACTGCACCAGATTTCACAATTGGCGCCCCTACCGGCGCCAAAGATGTCGGTGTGGAACGACACCTATGGGATCACCGTAATCCCTACTACGGGTTGCTGTGCTGGGTTGCTAGAAGAGCAGGGCTAGTAGACAGCACAGGATCATTTACGAGGTTCGGGCCGCGAGGATGCGAAACCCTAGTCCTGCTTTTGGTGGGTGTATTTTAGAGAGTTCTTGAGCTCTCAAACTAGCTGTGGTCAGTGCGTGGTCCAAAAGAGCCAAATCCTTCTTCAGTATGAAATGGGCCTCCTTTTATAGTCGGAAGGGGTTGCCATAGTGGCACAAAGGAGGTGGAAAGGCGTATAGTGCCCTAAGCTTATCGTCAGACATGTGACAAGACGATTTAATGTGTAGCTTAGGTGTCCCTTGCTTTATTGGGGACAGGGCGAGGTTCGCCCCATCCATCCCCGCCTCTCCTCGCTTGACACGCCTCGCCGCTGAGGCGGTGGTGCCATGTAGGCAGGAAGGCAGCTGAGGTGGCGCAGCGGGCGAGCCTTCACGAAGATTTGCATGTCGCCACGCAGCGCCTGGCGAGTTGGCCCGAGCGTGCATGTTGCCACGCAGTGCCCACCCACCGGGCCGGGCTGGTAGCTGCATGTGAACGGGCGGTGGAAGCTTGGTTGGCGGGTTTGGCGGTGACCTGCCGGGCGCCCTTGGTGAGGGCCTTGTCGGTGACCCGCAAGGGTCTTGTTGCGGTGGCCCGGCAAGGGTCTTGCTGCAGACATCATTGTCCCGGCAAGGGCCTTTCCGGGGTCCGTGTCCTTCCTCGACAGGATATTGCCGAGGATCGCCGCTTCTAATCCTCATCTCGATCTTGAATATGTCTTCACAAAGATCTGCATGTTACCACGGAGGTGCCTCCCGAGCCCCGCCCAACGTGATGTTGGTGATGGGGCTCAAGGGTGGCCCGCCTGCTGGGGTGGGGTGAGCTGTCCCAAGGATCTTGCCGGGCTGCCGAGGCTGCCCCGGCAAGGGTTTTGCCGGGTGAACCTGCTTGGCCCCTCGCTGTTTTGTGGTCTTGGCCTTGGCGTTTCTTATTATCTTGGGCTTTGGTCTTACTTGGCTCACCTCCCCTGTTCTGCTTGGCGTGACCGTAGGCGCGGCTCCGACTGGCCGTGCACAGGTATAGGGGTAGAAAGACGCACCCCTCTGTTTGTACACTGACACGGAGCTACGAGGTAGTATCATGTATGACATCTACATATCTAATTTAGTAGCCAGTAGTAGTAATCATTGTCTGCACAAAGGGATTACTGGTCGAAAATCCTAGCAAAGCACGCTGGTAGGCACACAACAATACAAGAGAGAGAGACACACTTACAAGATCATAGCAATGCCTCAGTCCAGGAACTTGGTTGGCCAAGCTGTTAGATCCAGAAGAAACATCGTCCTTGTAGTTTTTGCCAGCTGCATAAAGGTAATAGCGACGTGTTAGTATATTTGAAGTACATCAGGCAAGTGATGCTGGACGAGTTTAAAGGTGACAAGTACTGAGGCCATGGTGTGTGGTTGGCTTCTTGCCAGACGGTGGGAATCAGGTTAGAAACATCAAGGGTGATGACGCTGCCCTGGCTGTCGGGGTCCGGTAAGGAGATCTAGAACCGTCGACTAGGTGTTTGTGGAGCGGCAACGGTAGGGTGGACTACGGTGTGGGCGAAGCAGATCTGTGGCCGTGGACGAGGGCGTCGATGAAGCTGTTCCGGTGGTTGGGTTAAGGATGGTGTCGACGATGCGGATCTGCGGCCATGGACGGGGCGTCAGAAGCTGGTCCGGTAGGTTGGATGAGGGTGCGACGAAGCGGATCTGTGGGTGTAGACTTGTGAGTTGGCAAGGCGGCCCCGGTAGGGTTGAGAATGGTATAGGAGAAGCTACTCCTGTAGGGTTGACGATGATATCGGTGAAGTGGCTCCGGTAGATTTGAGGAAGGTGTCCAAGAGGATCAGAGGTCAGCCGGTGGGGCGGCCCGGGTGTGGACGGTTGCTCCGTGGGGAGTATTTAATGAGCACGCAGAGCGCTGCGGTTGACAAGAGTACCGGTGAAGCAGAACCGGCACCGTGGACAAGGCTGGCACTGAATGGGCTATGGTACAGTGGTGGATGAGCAGTCTACTTGTTTCTAGTGGAGGTGGGAGGGGTAGATGTGGCCGCAGAAACAGATCCGACGAGGTGGACGCCGCTGGCAGTGAATGGGCTCTGGTGCGCCGGTGGATGAGCAGTCTAGGGTTTCAAGACGGGAGGGGTAGAAAGGTCGATGAAGTACAGACGGCGTGATGTAAGATGCTCTGGTGCTGTGGAGTTAGTCGTTTTTGTAGGAGGGGGAGAGGAAATGGGGGTGTCGTGTGGTGGGGGGAACCGGAAGTTACCAAAGCAGCCCCGACCTATTATGTAGGTGAGGGCGGTATTGTTACTGTTGTTCTCTGTGCACCAAGGACAAAAGGGGAATTTCGTATGCTAAAGACTAGGTGGCGGAAATATTAGAAGGAGGCGGAGATTTTACGTTACCAGGGATCGCTCATATCCAGCTTCAACTAATTTTGGACCGTATAGTGGGAAGGTCATGCGAGACTATGTACACGGGCACGTAGAAGTAGTTAATAATCGTGTGAAGTCCACCCGAGAAAAAAGACAATAACTGGATGATGCGCCGATAACTTGGACGCTCACATGGGCGCACTCAATCGTGACGGGTGTAGAGGCGCTGCTCACAAAAAAGGGATCAAACGCCAGCCTATGTATTTCTCGTAAATAGATAATTTAGTGCCATTGGTTATTTATTTTAAACATAATGCATTAACGTGTTAGTGTAGAGGCGCACAAAAAGAAATGGATATTGTAGTCCCACAAAAGAAATGGATATTGTAGTCCGCTACTTAAAAGTGTTACCTCATATGATTACATAGCCTCCATTTCATAAATTATGCATCTGCTGAATTCATATATGAATATTACATATATTACTTCATAATAGAACCTTAAATCATCCAAGACTAATGAATTTGAATGCAAAAGTAACAATGGTGCATGTACATGATAGCTACATTGGTTGTTTGAAGAAACATCACTATAACTTTGACATGCACAATTGAAAAGGTTTATTTAGATAGAAAAAATGTGATATGTGAGTGTCCAATCTTTATAGCGTTGAATCGATATTGTACCTTTGGCCACGATACGAAGTAGATATTGATTTATGTTCAAGCGATGCATGTCCACGATCGCTAGAGAGTGATACGTGAATCAATTGTGCAATCTCTCTCACACGCATACATATCTCATTTCCTCGTGGGCATCGGAATCACACATGCGCACTTCATGTATTTCTCTCCCTCCGTCAAGGTTAGAATTCGTCTTTCTACCCTGTTGTCGGTGTCAAAACCGGCGGATCTCGGGTAGGGGGTCCCGAACTGTGCGTCTAGGCGGATGGTAACAGGAGACAAGGGGCACGATGTTTTTACCCAGGTTCGGGCCCTCTCGATGGAGGTAATACCCTACCCCGCTTGATTAATATTGATGATATGGGTAGTACAAGAGTAGATCTACCACGAGATCAAGGAGGCCAAACCCTAGAAGCTAGCCTATGGTATGATTGTTGTTCGCCCCACGGACTAAAACCCTTCGGTTTATATAGACACCGAATAGGGTTAGGGTTACACGAGTCGGTTACAATGGTAGGAAATCTACATATCCAGATCGCAAGCTTGCCTTCCACGCCAAGGAAAGTCCTATCCGACAAGGGACGTAAGTCTTCAATCTTGTATCTTCATAGTCCAGAGTCCGCCAACGGTGATAGTTCGCTATCCCGACACCCCTAATCCAGACTCCTTCAGAGCTCCCGAACCAGGCTTCAATGACGACGAGTCCGGCGCGATATTGTCTTCGCATTGCAAGGCAGGTTCCTCCTCCGAATACTTTATAGAAGATTTTGAACACAAGGATAGTGTCCGCTCGCAAAACAAGTTCCACATACCACCGTGAGAGAGAATAATTTTTGCACAGATTCGCCGACGATTCCGCGGCATGACATCACACCACGCCAAGCCTTTATTTGAATCGCTTTTTACCGTCCCGCCTCAGCGCTTAGCGAGGCGGTTTCTTGGCACGCCTTATCAAAGCGAGATCATGCCCTTATTCCAGGATTCCCATCAATACGGACGTGGTAACCCATCCGCGCATTGATTATGGCGCTTGGGAGATAAGCGAAGTTTTACCAAAGCGGGGACGATATAGTCATTCGTGCATATAAGGGATAAGGATCCACCTTTTCACCCACGCCTTCTTCCTCCTTTGCTCATCCATTTCACAAGACTCGAGCTCCAAATACCAAGTCCGACATCCCACCTCAACCTTCTCCAACTATGTCCGGAGCGGGAGGCAGGTGGATGGCCTCCACGCCATGGAGGGTCACATCAAAAGCTGCGGAGGCCGGATACTTGTCCAGCAACATCGCACACCGCCACCCGACGAGGGGCAGCTCATTCCAACCCCCTGTGCCCCATGAGAGGGTGGTGTTCTCACCCACTTCCTCCATGGACTAGGTTTTCCACTTCACCCATTTGTCCGGGGCTCATGTTCTACTACGGCCTGGACTTCCATGATCTGGCCCTCAATTTCATCCTCAACATCTCATGCTCATCTCTTGTGTGAGGCCTTCCTCCTGATCCAGCCCCACTTCGCTTATGGCTTAAGATTTCAATGTCAAGCCAAGGTAGTGGGCGGCCGCCAAGCGGAGTGCGGAGGTGCCATGGTTGGCAAGATGGCCAAATACCTATGGCTCGAGGGCCTTTGTGGAGACCATAAAGGTGGCAATCGGGTGGTTCTACATCACCGAGCCGCGATTTCAATGGGCGGCGGCCCCGATTCCGATCTGGCCTCCCCCACGGCTCACATCATGGAAAGAGACGGGCCTCGACGTGGGGGATTCAGACGAGCTGTCCGGATTCCAAACCTGCGTCCAAACCTGGTGGACAAGAATCTCAGCTTGTCAACGTAATCCAGGTGATGCTCATCCGCCGGATTCTCCCATGCCAACAACGGGCCTTCAAATTGTGGGAGTTTGATCCGCACAAGACCTAATCTCTGAAAAGGCTCTTCGACACTACGCACGTAAGATGCCTAGAAGGTGTTGTTCAAGGTCGCCGAGGTTCTACATCCGCCATCAAGATCATGGATTCAACTCGCAGCGTCAAGCCAGCGAGGTAACTTATTTTACCCTTTATGGGACTCTTGTTTTCATAGATTGACTCTATGTGGGATCTAAAACTCCCTAACCTTTGACAGATCGCTGAAGACGCCCGGACAGATTAACTGCTCGCCCTTTGCCGAAGACACAGCGGACGCCCGATTGACGGGCTGCTGGCCCGCACCTCACGTGGTGCCGGAGAAGAAGGCCAAGAAGAAGGCCACGGGAACTCGAAGGAGCTCCCGGCGCTAGGTGCTGTCGGACTCATCACCCGACAACCCTGAGGTGGAATCCTCCTCTGAGGAAGAGGAGGAGGAAAGAAGCCCTCCCCGCTGGGGGGAGAGAAGAAAGGAAGGCCGCCTGATCGGGGAGGCCGGAGGGTCCAAGAAAGGAAGGACCTTCCTCCGGACTTTTCCACCAACGCCGACAACGACGAGGAGGAGGGCCACCAAGGGCCAAGCTCGGGCGAGATCGTAAGTGTCCGGACCGGAATAGTTCATGACTTTTATTTGTCGACATAGTGTCTTCTAACGCCGAATATGACCATGTAGCCCGCCCAAGGACGAGCTTGGCGCTTCGTCGAGCGGTCCTCGGGCTCGCCGGATGTGAATAGTACTTCACTTCCGACCGCCTTCTCTCCTCGTGGTCGCCGATTTACACCGCGGTGGAGTCCCAAGAGGAGCCCAGCCAAGAGGAGGTGGTCTCGGAGGCGCCGCAAGGCGCACCTCCCGGACTCCGCACGCGGGGCTAGACCCCTGAGGGCTCTAAGTCCGCCTCGTGCCGACCTGCATCGAACCTTCAAGTGGTTCCAAGTCCGCAAGCGCCCTTCGAAGAAGGGTAAGACTACGGCGCTGGTGACCTCGGCCCATCCGGAGGCACCGGATAGCTTGCTGGAGGCGCTTAAAGGCGCCCATCGACGAGGAGCACCGCACTGCTATGAGTGTGGTGATCCGAAAGTTCACCGCCAAGAGCGGGCTGATCAAGCCTGCACTCAGCCTTCTAATGTGCTTTGAGGTAAGTTTAGAATATGTAAAATATTACCGCATAGACAGAGCCTCGATGCTTAGTTCGTGTTTGAAAAGAAAAGTCGACTAAGGATCTAAAAAGATATACGCAGGAGTCTAACATAAGTATGTCAATATGCGAATGCAGGCTGCGCTGTGACTCTCCGCCAAGACCGATCAATGGAGGTCAATGCATTGAAGAAGAGCCTCGAGCGGTCCGAGAACGAGCTCGGCCTTGCCAAGAAGCAGCTCGAGGACAAGGAAGGTAAGCAATACCTTATTAAAGAAATACCTTATAGAAAGGATTCGTTGCAAAAATGACAGAATAACGTGGGTATTGTAGGGCCACGAACGAGGTGGCGACTTCAAGGAAGCGTGTCCGCGGCCGAAATCAAAGCGCCGCGGAGCGCACCGAGAGAGAGAAGGAGGAGCGGTGGCGGAGGTGCGCAAGAGCCTGTGCTCGTGGAAAAACACGAGAGTTTGAGCGTGACTCAAGACTCGAGAGTCCGAGCTCGCCTCGCTCTTGAGAGTGCTAAAGCCGCCAAGGCCAAGCCCAAAAAGCCCTCCAAGAAATTGAATCATTAAAGAAGATAGCGGCGGTAAGGCATTCTTTATGCAAAGCAAGCATGTGAAAGGAATTACCTATTACTTACCCGGATTCGAGCTTCCAGAGCATTCGCAGATCTGCCCAGAGTGTGTCCGATGCCGCTGCTTCTACCGCGCCAAGGAGGGAGCTCGACGAAAAGGTGTTCCGTCTCAAGATGTCGAGGACGAACGTCCGGTGTTCTCGAGCGACCAGTGAAGCAGCTGATCGAGCTCCACAAGGTCTCCGAACAGGCCATGAAGGGCCTCATAGTTCGGCCGTGGCTATTGGAAGCCATGCCTCGAGCTACTTGGCTAGTGTAGCGGCTGGTGGACGCCGTCCATGGATTGAAGTCATCGCGTGCTCGTCTGCATTGAAGGTGCCTGTCGGGCCTTGCCCGCTAAAGTTCACCGGGCAAGCTGGATGCGGAGAAGCTTGTGACGACGGGCCACCAAGGGCAAGGAGCATCGCAGCCCAAATGTACTATGAGGGCGCCCCAAGGGTGCCCACCAGATAGCGGATGAGTGCTCCAAAGATGTAATTTTGAATAGACTCGCATTTGTTATCCCAGACGCTGAAAACTTGTTCATATGCGCTAAGCAACGCTTGTTAATTTAAAATATTACCTTCTCGGCCGCTTATCAAATTTGAGAGATGGCAAGTCGTTATTTCAGCCCCCATGCCACGAAAGTGTCGGGTGTTTGGGATAAACTTGAGCGCTCTTGTTCCCATTCTTGGGTCCATCGAGGAGGCGCTTAACGCAACTAACAAGGCAACCGGACTTATAGTGCTTGAACACTCTCACTTAGCCATAGAATTCTATAATTTTAAATTTCGGCGAAGCCCTAGTATTCGAAGACCGAGTTCGGGCGCTTATCCACGCTTTGGCCGGACAATGCCGACTTCGCCTAAGCGGCATAAGTCTTTAGGGACCCAAAACCTCTCGAACAGCGCATCGCTCGCCTCTATCATGACGGTCCGTTTTAGCTTTCCATCGAGGTGCTCAACCCAGCTCAACCGGGCACAATCGCAGTGGTTCTCCCAGCGCTACCTTAGCCGATATAACGGAACGAAGGTACGAAAACATGGGAGCCGGGCAAACCCAACTATTGACCCAAGACATGATTCGAGCCGATGCATATAATGCTATAAGTTCGGTGCCGTGACTTGTGAAAGTGTTCGGACTTATCACACCATACTTTTCGGGTACTTAAGCCCTCGTGTATTGGCCATACCAAAGTGTATGGGTGCAACATGTCATGAAATCAACATATATATAGATAAAGAAGGAGTGCAATAATAGGCAAAAGCTATGTATTGTTTATTCAAAAGGTACTGCAATGGAAGCGTAATGATACAAATAGTGCGATAAGCAAGGGATGGGACTATTTAACATGTCCCCTCCGTGGGTAAGCTATGGATGGTATGTAAAACAGGTATAATGCTCGTAGTAGAGACCACCGACACTCGACGAGCTTCTGTTTTCCCGGCTGTTGCATCGTGAGTTCGGCAATTTAGTGCCGGACAGACTTCTGAAAACGGAGTCCCGAAAGTAAGAAAAATAAGAAGGAAAAAGAATGACACAATTGGGAGCCCCTGGTGCGGTTGAGCCACATTCGGGCGCAGCCGTGGTCGTGCCCCTCCCCTTAGGCCCATGGTATCTCCAGAGCGTAGTTATGTACGATAGTACCGCTTCGCTTGTTTCGTGAGGGCTGGGTTAGCCGGATTGCTACGCTGCGTTTCGGATCGTGCCAGCGGTCTTGTTGTAGGTTACTCCGGGCGCGCTTGACGATGGCCGGACATTTAATAGCCGGACTCGAGAATTGCTGTGAGAGGCTGCTTTGCACCTCCGCCGCGAGGGCCGCCGTGTGCTCCTCCGTTCAGAGAGAGTGAGGGAGTCCCGGATTAGGGGGTGTCCGGATAGCCGAACTATCACCGTTGGCCGGACTCCTGGACTATTGAAGATACAAGATTGAAGACTTCGTCCCGTGTCCGGATGGGACTTTCCTTGGCGTGGAAGGCAAGCTTGACGATACGGATTAGATCTCCTACCATTGTAACCGACTCTGTGTAACCCTAACCTATCCGGTGTCTATATAAACCGGAGGGTTTTAGTCCGTAGGACGAACAACAATCATACAATAGGCTAGCTTCTAGGGTTTAGCCTCCTTGATCTCATGGTAGATCTACTCTTGTACTACCCATATCATCAATATTAATCAAGAAGGAGTAGGGTATTACCTCCATCGAGAGGGCCCAACCAGGTAAAACATCGTGTCCCTTGTCTCCTGTTACCATCCGCCTAGACGCACGTTCGGGACCCCTACCCGAGATCCGCCGGTTTTGACATCGACATTGGTGCTTTCATTGAGAGTTCCTTCTGCGTCGCCGCCGTAGGATGCCTCATCCCGTCTTTAAAGATGATACTATCGCCAAAGGAGCCTTGGCCGCTGGTCAGACTCTTCGGCTAGGTGGTTTTCTTATGACCGCCAGTTTGGCCACCGCGCCGACGATGACCTCTCGAGTCATTGAAACCAATCTCCATATTAATTCGGAACTTGCCGAACAGTTAGATCCGATCGAGCTCTCCTCCGTAAACGAGCTCTTGGATCGCATCGCCGCCTCGAGTCGCCCAGACTCACGACCGGATCGGGCCTAAAACCGATCTCGAGAGATCAACTCTCCTGTGCTACCCATCATGTTGCTGTGATAGAGGAGCAATGCGGCGATTCTTCTTCTATCTTAAGGACTAGCTACGTCCCGATTCCCGATCCCTCCATGCCGGATTCCCGCAGAGGGACGGATGTCGATCAAGCCACGAACTTAAAGTCAGCGGCGGGTTGGACTCATTGATAACACTCAAAATCCAAACTTCCGAAGTTCGAAACTTCTCGCCCCTCGAGTCCTAAATTGACGGGTTCCGGATCTAGTTCCACCCACCACCCAAACATTAGCGATCTCTCTCGAATTCGCAAGAGCCCGCTGAAACAAGACATCATTATTAGGCCGATTCCTCCCGGTTATGAACAGGATAAAGGACTACCGAGAGGAGGACGAATCCCATTTTCTGCAATAATTGCACGGACAAGGGAATCCTAAATGCCATAAGTCGTCATAAATTACACGCTTTGTTGACTTGGTGACCATAGTACAAAAGTACTGTGCGATGGAGAGCGCCGAAAACCGAAGTAAATTTTGGGATAATCCGCCCCAATACATCCCTAGTCCGAAATAAAAGGGTGCATCATCATCAAGCACCTGGGTTAAATACCAAAAACCAAAACCCCTAAAGGGTACGGAACCTGCACTAGAGGGTTGGCTAAACGGACCTCGCAAAATTCATAGACAGAGGGCGCCACTCCAACTCATAGCCTTCGAGCATGTTGGATACTACGGCAGTGGCCAAAAGTGGCTAAGAGCTTCTAGCTTCGAATCTCAGCCCAGCAACACCAAGATAGTGTTAATAGCTCTTGAGACTTTCGTGATCAAATAACATGCGAAACGAACACTCCGCAACCTTGTCAAGTCTACCAAGTAGCAACAATATAACCATGGAGGACACGGCTATTACCTTTAATGCCGTGATTTAACCTAAATTCGAACAGCCCGAGCACCAGCCGCATTGGTCCTCGGTCCGATAGTGGATTTTTCGCTTTACTAAGGTACTCATGGATGGCGGCATGACTAAACCTCATCTATGAGGAAACCCTCCGAAAAATGGAAATAGATCGAACCGCATTGAGCGAAGCAGCACAACCTTTAGAGGAATAATCCCTAGCCGAGAAGCATGCTGCACAGGAAAAATCACATCGACGAGTGTTCGCTCGCCGGACAATTACAGGTCCGAGGAGGTCACATTTCAAGTGGCCCTGCTCAACAGCGGATATCATGCTTTATTAGGACGAGAGGCATTCACAATTTTTCAAGCTATACCCCATTATGGGTACATGAAGCTTAAAATGCCCGGACCTAACGGAATCATCACTCGCTAGTGATCCGAACATAGCACTCGCGCACGAAAACAAGACAGCCGCACTAGCCCTCGAGGCACTATCCAAGCCCTAGCGCCGAGGAACTCACCGCGATGCGCCCACGGTGAACATGGACGATGTGATACTTGATAAAAGATCCAAGTCCACCTCTTTTAAACCAGCGGATGAAATAGTCAAATTCCAAGTCCACCCAACGGACTCGCAAAGACGGCCTCCATTGGGGCACAATTAAACCCGATGTAGACGCCAGACTATGAGAATTTCTACGAGAAAACTGGGACATCTTTGCTCGGCACCCTTCGACATGCCAGAATCCCACGCCTGCTGGCCGAGCACAGCCTAAATATCCTAAAAGGATTCAAGCCTACCAAACAGGCTCTTGGCGCTTTTCGAACCCAAGAGACAGGCCATGGGAGAGGAGCTAGCCAAACTTTTGGAAGCTGGATTCATCGAGATATAAAACATCCGGACTGGCTAGCAAACCTGGTGATGGTACCAAAGAAGGATAAATCCTGGCGCCTATGTGTTGATTTTAAAGACCTTAATAAGGCTTGCCCAAAGGATCCCTTCCTCCCTCGAATTGATCAAATTATTGACGCTACAGCAGGCACGACTCATTGTGCTTCCTCGACGCGCACTCCGCTACCACCAAATCAAGATGGCGGAGCTGCACCAAGCTGCAACAGCATTCATCACTCCATATGGCCCGCTCGCTTCAACACAATGCCCTTTGGGCTCAAAAACGCCGCGCAACATATCAGCGCATGATTCGTACATGTCTAGCAAACCAGATCGACAAAACAAAGGAAGCATATGTAGATGACGTGGTCGCCAAAACCAAGCACGTCGAAACTCTAGTAGACGACTTGAGGCTCACATTCAACAATCTTCAAAATATGACATCAAGCTCAATCCGGAAAATGCGTCTTGGCGCTCCACCGGAAAGCTCCCGGCTTCATTGTGTCCGTAGAGGAATTGAAGCAAACCCAGCCAAGATCCGAGCTCTGTTACAATTAGATATTCCAAAAGACCTCAAACAAATACAAAATTGACGGGATGCGAGCGGCTCTAAGCCGCTTTATTTCCCGCTTGGGAGAAAAGGCGTTACCCTTTACCGCCTCCTCCGCGCACCAACACTTCGAGTGGACGGATGCCGCCACGGCGGACTCAAGAAATAAAGGCCATTTTGGCAACAACCGTCCTGGCCTCGCCCAATGTGGGTGAACCAATGCTATTATATATCGCCACAACACATCAAGTTGTCAGCGGTGCTCATTGTCGAACGAGAACGGACGGACACCGGTTCCCTCTTCAAAACCGGTTTACTATGTGTCCACCGTCCTAACTCCATGCAAGTCCCGTACCCACACTATCAAAAGATAGCATACGCGTGTTCATGGCATCCCGAAGCTGCGACACTACTTTCAAGAGTGTTCGATAACGGTAGCCTCTGAAGTACCTCTTAACGACATTATAAACAACCGCGACGCGACGGGCCGGATTGCTAAATGGGCCATAGAGCTCCTTCCATTCGACATAACTTATAAGCCACGACGAGCTATCAAGTCGCAGGTTTTGGCCGACTTCGGGTCGAATGGACTGAAGTCGAACTCCCTAAAGAGTACGGCGCATACTCCAATTGGATCATGCACTTTGACGGCTCCAAAATGTTGGCCGGCCTGGGGGCTGGCGTCGTCCTGACGTCCCCAACCGGGGACACAGTCCAATATGTCCTTCAGATAATGTATATGGACTCCAACAATGCAGCCGAATACGAGGCCCTTCGCACGCCTCCGGATGGCGATCTCCATGGGCATTAAACGCCTAGAGGTGCGCGATTCAACCTCGCGATATCTCAAATAAACGGAGACTTTGATGCCAAAGATCCGAAAATGGCAGCATACCGCAATGCGGTCCTAAAATGTCAAGACGGTTCAAGGGCTCAATTTCATCATATAGCCCGGATAACAACCAGCGGCGGATATATTGGCACACATCGGTGCAAAACGCGATGCCGCCCCGCCCAACATCTTCCCCGAACGGCTGTTCAAGCCATCCGCATTATGGGAAGGGAGTCCGCACAATAATCCGACCCAACCGCACCGCCGACGCCTAACACTCGACACAACCGGAGGCTTTGCCCCGAGATAACACCTCCGCCATTTAAATAATGGCGGTTATCGCCTGCGGACGGAACCATTCCTAGCCTACCTAACTAGGCAGGAACTCCCAAGACCAAAATGAGGCTCACTGCATAGTACGGCGATCTAAAGCCTATAAAGTCCATGAGGAGAGCTTTATAAGAAAAGCACTACCGAGTCCTTCAAAGGTGTATCTCAAGAGGAAGGGCGAAACCTCCTGGCTGAAATTCATGCCGGACTGGGTGGGCACCACGCCGCAGCCCGGCCCTTGTAGGCAAGGCCTTCCGACAGGATTTTATTGGCCGACGGCCCGGGCAGATGCGCAGGACTTAGTCCAACGATGCGTCGGTTGCCAGCTTTTTGCTAACTAAAGCCACATGCCACCCACCGCCTTAAAACTATACCCATCACCTGGCCGTCATGGTCCGGGGCTTGACATGGTTGGACCCCTTAAGGGAGGAACCCACAAGCAAAAATACCTATTGGTCATGGTGGATAAATTCACCAAATGGATAGAGGCCAAGCCTGTTAAAACGGCTGAATCCGGACCGTGATAGACTTCATATCGGTGGTAGTGCACCGTTACGGTGTCCCCACAAGATCATCATCGATAACGGCACCAACTTCACGGCCGATGAGGTCAAATTATGGTGCAAAAACATGGGCATCAAGCTCGACACGCCTCGCCTATCACCCTCAAACCAACGGCCAAGTCGAACAAGCAAATGGTCTAATCATGAGCGGCATTAAACCCGCACTAGTGCGGTCCTCAAGGAATCTAACACGACCGGGTTGAGGAGCTCGACTCCGACTGGGGCTGCGGACCACGCCGAATCGTACTACCGGATTCACACCATTCTTTATGGTGTACGGCGCAGAGGAAGTCTTGCCCTGCGACATAATACATGACTCACCTCGCGTGCGCATGTATGAAGAAAGAGAAGCCAAGCTCGAATGGCAGGACAGTTTGGACGCATTGGAGGAGGAGCGCGACGTGGCAAAAGCTCGTTCCACATTCTATCAACAGCAGGCTCGAAGATATCAAAGCAGGGAAGTACGGGCCAAAGCTTATAACGTTGGTGAACTAGTTCTACGCCTGCCGGACAAGAAAAAGGACAAACTCAAGCCCAAATGGGAAGGTCCCTTCATCATCGACCAGGTCCTGACTGGCGGAGCATACCGTCTGCGAAACGCATCGGATAACCGACTCGAGCCGAACCCATGGAACGCAGCCCATCTACGAAGATTCTACGCCTAAGCGCCGGACTCCAAGTTCGTCTCCTTCCTCCGTCCACATTTTCTATTTTTGCTGTCTTTTATTTCTCTCCTTCCTCCCCCTTCTTCTTGAAGCCTCTAGAGGCTCGTTTGCGCTTTTTCAAGACATACTTGACGCGCTGTCCGCGCCATTATACCTGGGGGCTTCTTTAACTGAAGGTTATTTATACGGGCTTCATGCCCAACACATGCATTAAACTTCCGCATGTACCTTTTATTCACCATTATATGCATCGATATGACTTAAGTTTTGGCCAAGCTGGGTTGCCTGGCTCCTGTGCTTACCCCACGTTCTCGATTGTTCGGCTAGGTGGTAAAGGAGCACCTCTGCGATTGTTACCGCTGGTCACCGGATGTGTACCTCTCAGACCGGGTGAAGCCGAAAGCTAGCGTTTTAAGGGAATATTTGGTCGGTGAACTGAAAGATGATTTTAATATTTACCCATCTGCCTCTAGATGATTTTCTGCTTTCATAGCAGCTTTGACATGCACTTTAGGGCATGCATCCCAAATAAAGGAACCCTTAATGGAACTATTCTCCCTGGAAGATGTTTCTTACTACCCATGTAATATAACATAACTAGTTGGGCACTTGTCTGATACAACAACAATGACCCCTACGCCTTGTCTCCATGCATACCCCAGTTCTTATATAACCACGAAGGTATTCGGACACCCTCCGGACTATTGGGTCCCGAGGTCGGGCTTAAAAGGTCCGCTATGACAAACGATCTACAATCCGGCTAGAAGACATTTTTTTTCATGTCATATCTTTACATAGTCAACTCGACTCATTGTATTCCTCCTCAATGCCATCTAATAGGCTATCTAATTTACAATCTTGCTGGGAATACTTGGCGGCCAATTCTACTTGGCCGTACACTAAACTTACAGGATCTCCATCCCATCAGCCCCACAGTCCGACCTCGCCATGTGGTTTGGGTCAACAACCGTGTACCGCGTCTTTACCATGGCCCAGCCTCCTCGGCACCTTGACGGCAGGCCGATATCTTCCATAGTCGGAAGCGCCGCCATGCTCCTTGAAGCCGCTCTCGCCAGCTCCCCAATGCCTTTGGGCGGGGAGATAGATGGCCACAAGGCCTGGCCGACGCCTTTCATCACCGGCGGACTCGTTAGTGCAGTAGCCGACGCGTAATTCGGGAAGAAGATCACCCAAGGCTGGGCATCTCCTCCTCAGGACGACCTGTGAGAAAACCTACATACATGTTTATGTTAGTCGCCTTCCTCGCCGAACTCTTTCAAAGTTCGCTCAAGCACTTACTGAAAATGCCGCGACGAAGCCGCCGATTCTCCTTTACGGAGTCAGATAACTGGGCACGAACATCCTTTAGTTCCTCACCCAGCTTGGTGTTGGCATCTTGGAGGTTATTTTTCTCCTGCCGCACCCTCGTAAGCACGCTCTCGCAGGCCTTTAGCTGGCGCAAGAGTTGTCGCTTGTCCATATCTAGTCCGGCGCCATCTGCAATGTTTTTGTCAGATTTACACACCCGCCGCACTTCATAAACTATTTATCTTTTGAAGTATATATTACCAGAGGGGGTCTCTGTGGCTCCCCCTGTAGCGGCTAGTGCGGCCTCAAGTTGGGCCTTGCACTCTTCAAGCTCCTGGGATTGTCGGGTACTCTTTTTTGTAAGATCCTGCATAACAAATGATCCTTAAATCAGTTATTCTAACTATTTTAAGTCTCGGGGCTCTTGGCATATATAATCATCAAATTTCCTTACCAGTATGTCCTTTACATCTTTGCTCCGTGGCTCGCTAGACCATCTTGAGCGGCACGGAGTGCGATCTCCGAATTGAAGGCATTCAAGGCCTCTTGGGAGAAACATGCGTCACGAAGGACTGTCCGCGGCGCTTTGTGATTCAAGGCGCTCTCCACCTCGGAGCTGGTGGCGGACAATCTGTCGGCATCCTCCGTCGGAGGATCATCCGACGACGCCTCGTGTTCGCCTCCGCCTCGACCCGACTTTGGAGCCTGGCGGCGGAGGTTCGATTATAACCTCTCCGGACTCGGTCCGCGAGCGCTTTTTCCGAAAAGAGCGCCGGATTAGTATGCCATCCAGAATCAATCCTAGGAACATGGTGACACGCCATACCGTTGGGCGGAGTTTCGATCCGGACCGCACTCCTTTTTAATCATGGGCCTTATCGCCCCTTGTTGGCTAGCCGCCCGAGCTCGGCTTCTGCCTCCAAGGTACCCCTGCGAAACACCATTGGTATACGGTGATCAAGAAATAAGCACGGATGGGTCATTATCGTAATATTGGGACCTCGGTCTCGATTACTGTGAGGTGGAAGTATTCGGGGTAATCGGTCGTGATGGCAACCAAAGCATTGTCGATGCTAAGTTGGTGGAACACCCCATCGATCAACTCCACCTTTATATCCGGATCCTCTTGGAGGTCGGATCGAGGGACCGTTCGGATCCTCGGGTTGTGGGGCGGGCTATGTATCTTCTCCACAATCGGCGCAGTTCACGCATTGAAACCATGAAATGATATATTTAACCACGGAACATGGATCGGACAGGCCACAAAGATGTTTGCTTACCCAGCTTCGAGGATTATTCAAGAAAACTCCTTGATGGATTGACGCGAGGAAATCCTCCTCCTCCCTTTATACATGGCGGACAAGATCTTCACCAGTTCGGAGACCGATCCGGCCCTTTGCGGCCATGGCGGGTGGCATCGTCTTCCCGTTGAAGTCCCACATGGGGTGGCCCCTATATTGAGCGGCAGACTCCTCATAATGCAGATTGCCATGACTCCAATCATGGTCAATCCGGCATGAGCCAATAACCTTATTCGGCTCATCAAATAGAGGACATCCGGTCATTTTCCTCTGGGGGCTCCGAGGCCGCCAGCTTAGGCGCTTCTTCGAGAGGAGCATTGCTGAACTCCGAAGGCCGATCCGAATAGGATCCGCAGCGGGGCGTCCTCCATGTAAAACCATTCGAAGGCTAGTCTTCGGACGCCTTCTTCGGGGTTCGGATAGGTATCCGTCCCGCCGATGCGCCATAGCTCGGCTCCGCCCACTTGATATATTGACCCCTCATGAGAACGGGGTACTAGGCAGAATAATCTCTTCCACAGCCCCAAATGAGCCTCGACGCCCAAGAACAGTTCGCAAAGGGCCACGAAGCCCGTGATGTGCAAGATGGAGGCAGGAGTAAGGTGGTGCAAGCTGGAGGCCGAGAACTCCAAGAGCCCCGGAGAAAGCGGATGGATTGGAAATCCGAGTCCTCTTACTAGATAAGAGATGAAGCATACCGCTCTCCTTTAGAGGAATCGGGGACACTCTCCGCTTGCTTTCCGCCCTTGTAGGTGGCAAGTCCGCTCGAACCGGAACCATGAAGGCCGGGAAGAAATCCCTTGGTTTGGAGTATAATTAGCTCGCTATCTTGGGACCGAGCATCTCTCCCAATTTCGAGGCTGAGGGCTGGGAGCGCGAGAGGAGGAGCAGCGTCGGTATCCATGATGGAATGGGCTTTGGTCGAAGCGCCCGGTGAAAGCTTCATAAAGGGGGTTGGTGTGACTTAGATCTAGATCCTCGCCCTTTTATAGGCAGCTCATTTGCGCAGCTAGGGGTAAGTGTAAAATACCCGGCTTTTAGCATTCATTCAAACACGTGGAAGATGGCCATTATTGGGCATAGAAGCCAAGGGCGCAACATTTATCGAAGCGGACACTATTCAACAAGTATATGGAATTTGGAGAAGAACCCGCCTCGCAATGCCGAAGACAATCAACGCGCCGGACTCATCGTCATTGAAGCCTGGTTCGGGGGCTACTGAGGGAGTCCCGGATTAGGGGGTGTCTGGATAGCCGAACTATAACCGTTGGCAGGACTCCTGGACTATTGAAGATACAAGATTGAAGACTTCGTCCCGTGTCCGGATGGGACTTTCCTTGGCGTGGAAGGCAAGCTTGGCGATACGGATATGTAGATCTTCTACCATTGTAACCGACTCTGTGTAACCCTAACCTATCCGGTGTCTATATAAACCGGAGGGTTTTAGTTTGTAGGACGAACAACAATCATACCATAGGCTAGCTTCTAGGGTTTAGCCTCCTTGATCTCGTGGTAGATCTACTCTTGTACTACCCATATCATCAATATTAATCAAGCAGGAGTAGGGTATTACCTCCATCGAGAGGGCCCGAACCTGGGTAAAAACATTGTGTCCCTTGTCTCCTGTTACCATCCGCCTAGACGCACAGTTCGGGACCCCCTGCCCGAGATCCGCCGGTTTTGACACCGACAGAGAGCGTTCGGTGTTTCCATTGACCGTGATAACTCCTCGAGGGCCTAGCATCTTGAGCTTGAGGTATGCGTAGTGCGGCACCGCATTGAACTTTGCAAATGCGGTTCGTCCAAGCAGTGCATGATAGACGATGCAGAACGGGACTATGTCGAAGATTAACTCTTCGCATTCAAAGTTATCCGGTGATCCGAAGACCACTTGAGTGTAACTGAGCCTGTACAATTGGCCTCTACACCCGGTATGACTCCTTTAAAGGTCGTTTTTGTGGGTTTAATCCTTGAGGAGTCTATGCCCATTTTCCGCACTGTATCCTGATAAAGCAGGTTCAGGCTGCTACCACCGTCCATCAGGACTCTAGTGAGGTGAAATCCGTTGATGATTGGGTCAAGAACCAATGCGGCGAATCCGCCCGTGGCGGATGCTAGTGGGGTGGTCCTTCGATCAAATGTGATCGGGCGGGAGGACCATGGGTTGAACTTTAGGCGGCTGGCTCCATCGCATATACGTCCCTTAGTGCACGCCTCCGCTCCCTTTTGGGTATGTGGGTTGCGCATATCATGTTCACCGTCCGCACTTGTGTGGGAAAGCCCTTCTGTCCTCTATTGTTCGGCGGCTGGGGCTCCTCCTCGTCATTGCTATGCAGCCCCTTGTCATTGAGTTCGACACTTAACTTGCCTGCTTGCTTGAACACCCAACAATCCCTGTTGGTGTGGTTGGCTGGTTTTTCGGGGGTGCCATGTATCTGGCACAGGCGATCGAGTATTCGGTCCAAGTTGGACGGGCCCTAGGTATTTCTTTTGAATGGCTTTTTCCGCTGACCGGGTTTAGAGCCTCTGAATCCGGCATTTACTGTCGTATCTTCAGCATTATCACCGTTAATGTGGCGTTTATGCTTGTTGCGACGCGACCTGCCATTGCTGTCCTTGGTATCCGAACTATCAGGGTGTTTGGCCAAGTTGTTGCTTCGAGCTAGCCAGCTGTCCTCTCCCGCGCAAAAGCGGGTCATGAGTGTGGTGAGGGCTGCCATGGATTTCGGCTTTTCCTGTCCTAGGTGCCGGGCAAGCCACTCGTCGCGGATGTTATGTTTAAAGGCTGCAAGGGCCTCTGCATCCGGACGATCAGCGATTTGATTTTTCTTGGTTAGGAACCGTGTCCGAATTGTCGCCGATTCTTACGGCTGCTGAATTATGTGGCTGAGGTCATCGGCATCTGGTGGTCGCACGTATGTGCCCTGGAAGTTATCAAGGAATGCGGCTTCCAGGTCCTCCCAACAACCAATTGATTCTGCTGGCAAGCTGTTGAGCCAATGCCGAGCTGGTCCTTTAAGCTTGAGTGGGAGGTATTTGATGGCGTGTAGATCATCGCCGCGGGCCATGTGGATATGGAGGAGGTAGTCCTCGATCCAAACCGTAGGATCTGTTGTGCCATCATATGATTCGATGTTTACGGGTTTGAAACCCTCGGGGATTTGATGATCCATTACTTCATCTGTGAAGCATAGTGGGTGTGTCGCGCCTCTGTATTGAGCTATATCACGACGCAGCTCAAATGAGCTTTGTCTACTGTGTTCGGCCCGGCCGGAATTACTGTATCCGGCGTGACGGTTATCGTCACGTGTAGTGGGGCGCCCACGCGATCCGTAGATCGATCTTGTTTGCCTTGCCTTGTCCTCCAATATGTCTCGTAGGTCTGGCGTGTTTCCCCGTGTCTTTGTACTTTTCGAGCGACGCCAGAGTGCGGCTTGAATGGAGGGTCTAGAGGCCTCTCTGTCGCGACCACGGGGTGGCCGGTCGGCCGCATCATGCGCTGGTGATGTAGGTTTGGGTGCGGCTTCCTCTAATTGGGGTAGCAGCCTGCGTTTGGGGTATCTCTTGGAGGGGCGTTCGAGTTCATACTCTTCGGCTGCATGGACTTCAGTCCATCTGTCAGCTAGCAAGTCTTCGTCAGCTCTAAGCTGCTGCTGCTTTTTCTTGAGGCTGCTTGCCGTGGCCATAAGCCTGCGTTTGAAACGCTCCTGTTCGGCAGGATCCTCAGGCACGAAAAATTCATCGTCGTCAAGGCTTGCCTCATCTTCCTGTCTGCCGCTCTATCATGAGGGCTTGCGTCTCCCTCCTCTTGCGCTGAGTCCTGCTGGAGGGGGTCGTCTTCGGCACTGTACGGGGTATTATTGTCTCCCGTGCCGAAATCGCCGTTTTTACTGTGGCGGGATTTAGAGCGGCGCCGCTGACATCGGCGCTTGGGTTTTTTCTTGGAGGGGTCATCCTCCGTCGTTCCATCGCCGTTCCCATCTTTTGGGATGTCCACCATGTATATGTCGTATGACGAGGTGCCCTTCCAGTGCCCTGTAGGCGCTGGTTCTTGGTCGTCTCCGGCATCGTCGTCCATACCGTCGATGTCTTCGGAGTCAAAGTCGAGCATGTCGGTTAAATCATCGACAGTGGCTACAAAGTGGGTGGTGGGTGGTGGGTGGGCGTTGAATTTCTTCGTCGTCCGCATCCCAACCTTCCTGACCGTAGTCCGGCCAGGGCTCTCTTGATAAAGAGAGAGACTTTAGTGAATTCAGGATGTCGCCAAAGGGCGAGTCTTTGAAAGATGTCATGACGATGAACTCCATGACCGGCGCCCAATCGGATTCGATTGGCAGGGGCGCGGAAGGTTCGGAGTCCGTAGAGGAGTCCGGCACCTTGGAGTCACGGTCTTCGCAAAGGACAGGATGGAGTTCGGCTCAATCGCCGTTGAGATCGTAGCCCCCGAGGCGGTGTCCAACCACTCGTCCTCGATCGGGGGGGGTCGGCTCGAGCCAAGGGTCGGAGCGGACGCCGATCGGCCTCGAGGCACTGTTCGTGGTAGAGCTAGATCGTGCCCATCGAGGCGATCTTGGCGCGCTTGGCTGTGGCTCGAATCCGTCGAAGATCAAGTCTCCACGGATGTCGGCCGTGTAGTTTAAACTCCCAAATCTGACCGATGGTCAGGGCGTAGCTTCGATCTGCTCGGATGGCCAAGTGAACTGGCCCATGATTGCAAAGCCGCCGAATCTGAAGATCTGTCCGGGAGAAAAGTCTCACCCTGGACCGCGTCGTTGTTGATGATCGAAGGAGCCATCGGGCCTAAAGATGACGACACAGAGGAACTCTCAATGAAAGCACCAATGTCGGTGTCAAAACCGGCGGATCTCAGGTAGGGTGTCCCGAACTGTGCGTCTAGGCGGATGGTAACAGGAGACAAGGGACACGATGTTTTTACCCAGGTTCGGGCCCTCTCGATGGAGGTAATACCCTACTCCTGCTTGATTAATATTGATGATATGGGTAGTACAAGAGTAGATCTACCACGAGATCAAGGAGGCTAAACCCTAGAAACTAGCCTATGGTATGATTGTTGTTTGTCCTACGGACTAAAACCCTTCGGTTTATGTAGACACCGAATAGGGTTAGGGTTACACAGAGTCGGTTACAATGGTAGGAAATCTACATATCCGTATCGCCAAGCTTGCCTTCCACGCCAAGGAAAGTCCTATCCGGACAAGGGACGAAGTCTTCAATCTTGTATCTTCATAGTCCAGGAGTCCGGCCAATGGTGATAGTTCGGCTATCCGGACACCCCCTAATCCAGGACTCCCTCACCTGCCCTACAAGTCTCTCACACAGAAACACACACGCTCTCTCTGTTGAACATGCCCACCCCTTTAATTCCGCCCACCCACAGCCACTAAGTGTCAAAGGATAATTATGTCTCTCACACATATGCCTAAGGTTAACTCGAGTTCCGGAACCATATGAATACATACAATGGGATTCCAGCAGAGCACCTTTTTTTTTAGATCTCGCTCTCTCTCTCTCTCTCTCTCTCTCTCTCACACACACACACACACACACGCACGCGTAGACATTGTTTATCGCTTCATTTTTCTGGCACTTGCATGCACACCGTTTGTTTATCTCTGTGATGCTTTAAGTATGCCTCGCACACATCCTATCTACCTATCCTTTAATATAGATATGGGTCACACAAACTCCTTCTCCCTACTAGCAAGATGCCCATGCGGTGCACGGAACATCAAGATGCATTTGTATGATTAGTTTATCTTGTGGGAGAAAAAGATGAATGAGGGAATGCCTTATTTACAAATGTGGAGAGGGGTGTGGGTATCCTTTTGTAAAATTGCCATAGTTTCCTTCATATCCGTCTGATATAAATCGTATGGCCTATATTGCAGGATGGCAGAAACACCATCATCACCAACTCTGTTTTTTATAAGAGTAGAGATATGTAAGTGTCACTGCCCCCCACCCCCACCCACCCACCCACACACGCACACTTCCCGACACCGAAGGATTAGTGTGACACCTCAATCTTGATACTAATCTATCGACTGGCTTCTCTCTCAAAAACACACACACACCCTACCCGACACCGAAGGAGTAGGGTGGCACATCGATTTTGATAGTAATCTATCTACTCCTCTTTCAAACACACACATATACACACACACACTCGCTAGTTTTGCCTCTGTGCCTACCACGCACACTCTCGATACGTCTTTCTCTCCCTCCCCATCCCCACCCCCCAACCCCAACAATGACAGCACAAGGGTGACAACTCGATCTGATCTTAATCTGTCAATCGGTTTTTCTCTCAAACATTGTGTCTCTGTGCCTCGCTCAAACACGCGAGATACGTCTTTTTCTCCGTAGCCCCCTCAATATGTAGACTTCTCACGCGCGCACAACTGTAGTGACGATGACGCTGAACCCAACGTGCCTTGTTTTCACCGGCCTCATGTGATAGTTTTCACCCTGTTTTACATTAATTAACAAGACAACCTTTTCTTTGTTACTACTAGTGAATCTGAAATCATTCGGGGCAGACATATAATATATCACTTCAACCCAATTATCGCAGTAACTATTTTAAAAGAAACTAGCTAGATGCCCGTGCGTTGCACAGAACATCAAGATCCATTTGTACGAGTAGTTTATCTTGTGAGAGACTAGCAAGATGCCCATGCGTTTCATGGAACATCAAGATGCATTTATATGAGTAGTTTATCTTGTGAGAGAAAAGGATGAAGGAGGGAAGGCCTTAGTTTCAAATGTGGTGAGGCGTGTGGGTATATTTTTGCAAAATTGCCATAGTTTCCTTCCTATCTGTCAGATATAAATCGGACGTCCTATATTGTAGGATGGCAGGCACACCACCATCAGCAATTCTGTTTTTATCTCTAATAACTCGTATAAAAGACTCGGTTGGTGATGATGGTGTGTCTGCCATCCGTTATTTCTGACCATCAGATCTGCATCTAATGACTATGATGTAAGTCGTGGCATTTCTGCAACAAGACCCCACTTGTCTGATCCAATTTGTAGAAGCCCCTTAGTATCTTGAAACCAACCACATCCCTCCCCCACCTCATCAAAACAGCCACAAGGAATATATTTTGAGTGAAACCTAATACGATTATATTTTTAGTGATATATACACCAAACTAGAGTGTTTTTCTATCAAGTTTGTGAACATGTATTATTTTATTTTGGATCCGTTGCAACGCACGGGCACATTTCTAGTAAGAGTAGAGAAAAGGATCAACGAGGGAAGGCCTTATTTGCAAATGTGGAGAGGGGTGTGGGTATCTTTTTGCAAAATTGCGATAGTTTCCTTCTGATCCGTTAGATATAATTTCGACGGCCTATATTGCAGGATGGCACGCACACCATCATCACCAACTCTGTTTTCTACTCCCTCTGTTCCTAATTATTTATCTTTTTAGAGATTTCAACAAGTGACTACATGCGGTGCAAAATGAGTGAATCTACACTCTAAAATATGTCTACATATACATCCGTATGTGGTACTCCATTTGAAATCTAAAAAAACAAATATTTAGGAACGGATGGAGTATAAGAGTAGCCATGGAGATATATCTCCAGCATGGTCTACAACAAAAATGTGCTGGACTGGTTAGCGCCGGATGCTCGCAACACGATGACCTGAGTTCGAATTCTATCTTTAACTTTAGATTTTTATATTATATATTACTTCTTTAATATATACTTCTTTCGCTACTGTACTGACAGTGGAACCCATAGAGTACTTAGAATACAAAATTAAGGATGGACTTGTTTCTTTTTAACTTTACATGACGAAGCTGTAGCCACCTCGCAAGTCACGTGTACTTTGTACATGCAATTAACTTTTATACAGGAGAATCATACACATAATTAACTCAAATGGATTGGATGTGACTCTATTATTTCCAGCATAAGAGCATCTCCAACGGCAGCCGGGAAATTTCCTCCCGCTTCCTTCCGCGGAGGACGACATCAAACGGTAGCGGCATACATTTTCACAACTCTAACCAACCAGATGAAATTCGTGCAAACACGGACTGTTTTCATATAAGCATGCAGGATTTCGTATAAAAAAGCCGGATCTTCATATAAACATGATGGATTTCATTACATTCACATGAATAAGCGGTGCTAATCCGGCTCTCTTGGTATAATTAATACTCCCTCCGTCCGGAAATACTTGTCCTAGAAATGGATGTATCTAGACTTATTTTAGTTATAGACACATCCAATTTATCCATTCTTAGAACAAATATTTCCCACCAGCAGGAGAGGGAGTACCTAATCTAAATGGCCGCCCGCGGATCCCATTGTCTTCCTCATGTCCGGCAGACACTTGCGGGGTCAACGAAGGTCCTCGGAAGAGATGAAGCAGCAAAGAAACCACCTGAATGCACAGTCGTCGCCTTGGTGGTGGCCTTCATGGGACCCAAGAGGTGGTGGCCTCCCATGTTCTACTTCTCCTCGATGATGGCGGCGGACACGGAGAAGCTGGCCACCGACTCGTCGCTCTTCACACACCGGGCTTCTGTCTCTGCCTGCATCGCGTTGCCGCAGGCATGGGAGGTGCGGCCGCAGGCACGGGAGGCGCGCCCACATACACGGGAGCGCGGCCACTACAGACACTAGTGGCGCGGTACGACGCGGCAGCGACGACGCCCGTACCGGCGTGCTCGCAGCCGTGCCAGCATGGAGCAACTCGGCACTCCTCATCGAGCTGAACCACATGCCGGATTGGGGCGGCAACTAGCTCCGTCGGGCCAAGCAAGGTTGATGAAGCACCGAGCGGCCTCGCCCGTATCCGGAGGGCTTGGCGGGCCACCCAGCCGAGTAGTATGCCGGAGAATGGCTCCTGGGAAGCCATCGTAAGAGTGGAGAAAATGGTGGAGGAGGAGATGGGGGAACGGCGGAGGGGTGCGATTCTTGCCCACTGTCTGTCTGGCCTCGTTTAAATAGAGGGCGGATGGTAGGAGCTTGGCCGGTATCTTGCCTAGTTTAAACTGAGGGCGGACGGGAGGAGCTCGGCCGGTGTTGCGTTTAATTCCAACCCGCTCATGAATGGACATGTGGCCAGAGTACATTTGTCAGTTTGCATGCGGGTTTAACGGAGGGGTTTGATGGAGGCGAGGAGGCGTGTTCAGTCGGGCGTGCAGCGGGCGGCGCAGTACTATTCGATTTGACAGCGGGCAGCGCAGTTCCCGATACGACTTTAATGCAGAAGAGGGAGCGGTAGCGATTCCCGAAATGTTTAACGGCCAATGATGCATCCTCCTTCAATTAGCATCGTGCATGCATGAGGGAAGTAATGGGAGGAGGACCGGGAAAAGAGGCTGCACAATGTGAATGCAACACAATTTGCACTCATATAAAGGCGCCCCTCCATTCCAATGCATCTACCACATCGTACGCACCTAAGCATTTTCCTAAGCACCTACACTAAGTGCAAAAGTGCTCACTCTAGACCCATGGCGGCGATGCGCGCGAGCGGCAAGCGGCTATGCCAGATGATCCACGACGCCGACCTACGTCATGGCGCCGAGGATCGTCTCCAGACGGTGTTCGCGGCCGGCTAGTGGATGGACGCCATCGAAGCCAACTACGACTCTCAGTGGGACCAGATGATTGTTGCCACCACCAACAAGTTCACCGTCCTCAAGAAGCTCGGGGACGACATCACCGTACTCCTCCAGCCCGCACGCCCAGGCTCCTCATTGCCTGCCACCCTAATCGGCCTCCATGGTCGGAACCTCTTTCAAGCACTCGTGGCCCTGTGACTGCCCGCCGACGCCATGAAGAATGCCCACCTGGAGGTCGCGCTTGCCGCGAGGCGCCTCGCCCTGTGAGAATTCGTCGACCTACACATCCACATGGACGAGCAAATCGTGTACATAGGTATCTACAAGGCCATTGAGGACGCTACCACATTGGCCTTCCTCAACTGGCTGGAAGCCTTGGATGCCTTTGCTGAGAAGCACCTTGACCTCGCCACAAAAGCCGCCGCTCCTTAGCCGCCGGTCGGTGGCCCGGCGCACTAAGTTGACGAGGAGGAGGTCGTACATTGATGGATGCATCTTTCTTCTTGCCTCCTGTAACCTCCACTGCGATCGCATCATCGTGGCCTTAATTCTTATTGTGCTATTGCATTCTTGTTCCAGTCAATACCGACATGTGCGATCCCTTTGCTTAATTATATGCATCACTGTAACTAGTACTCCATCCCTCAATTTATAAGTCGTGCTTACCTTTTCCATCAACTACGTGCAATGCACGGGCATCTTGCTAGAAACACTAGAACATGTCGGACCGCATGTGACCAAACCGATGATGCGCCTACCTAGCTACTACGTACCCTTCTTATCTGGCGGAAATAGCCCCGCCCTAGTGTTTCCAATCATTATTTCTATCTATCGATCGTGCCAAGGAGCAGAACCAAATGTTACAATTTATACATTTTCTCTACTCCTACTCCTATAAAAGACTCAATTGGTGATGGTGGTGTGTCTGCCATCCGTCGTTTCTGACCTTTAGATCTGCATCTAACGATTGTGAGGTAAGTTGTGGCATTTTTGTAACAATAGCCCACTTCTCTGCTCCAATTTGCAGAAAACCCCTTATTATATTGAAAGCAACCACATCCCTCCCTCACCTCATCAAAACAGCCCGAGAAATATATTTTGAGTAAAAAGTAATATATTAGGAGTATATCAAAACAACAGTGATTTCTTTCAAGTTTGTGAACAAGTACTACTATTGTACTACTTTGGATCCATCGCAACGCACGGGCACGTTACCAGGAAAAGGCCTGCCGCGTTCGCGTCGCACCCCCACACACCCGGGAATCGGGAGCACTCCACGGCCCGTCCGGCACGCCACATAGCTAGGGAAGGCGTGTTGCCTACAATTTTCACTTTCATGTGGGACCTCCTTTGAGAAAACTGACCATTGGCAAACCGCACCACGCCCCCCGCCGGGTTGGAAAACAGAAACGAGGGGAAGATCTAGCTGTAGCACAGAAGCCAAGAAATTTGGTGTCGGATGGAGCTCGTCGATAGAGTGTTATTTATTCATAACTAGCAAGATGCCTATGCGTTGCACGGAAAATCAAGATGCATTTGTATGAGTAGTTTATGTTGTGGGAGAAAAGGATGAACAAGAGAAGGCCTTGTTTGCAAATGTGGAGAGGGGTGTGGGCATCTTTTTGCAAAATTGCCATAGTTTCCTTCCTATTCGTCAGATATAAATCGGACGGCCTATATTGCAGGATGGCAGGCACACCATCATCACCAACTCTGTTTTTATAAGAGTATAGATATAGATATAGATATAGATATAGAGAGTAGAGATTTGGCTACCAAATCTCATGTGTGCAATGCACGTGTAGCTTACTAGTTGGTTACCAAATCTCATCCAGGTTTGGCACGAGCTCGTACTGCAGGGGCACCACAAGGCCTTCCTATCCGTCGCAATGCACGGGCACATTTTCCTCTCGGGGCCCACGGAACCGAGCTTCAGTGGCTTAGTGCACCGGCCTATGAGTTAATGACATGAGGACCTTAAATGCGGCTGGCCCACATGTCATTCTCATGGTGGTGGCGTGGTTCGCGCCTCACTCGTTCGAGATGAACCGGCCGGTGGTGGCGTGGCCGTGGCGAGGGTGCCACAGCTGGGCGTCGAGGCGTTACGAGGCATAGATGGCCACACCGACGGGTACTACCTGTAGTATAGACGTACTCCAGCTGAGGATTGATGCCCGGGACGAAATGTGTCACAGCCGCTAGATGAAAATTCGATGATGCGGGAGTAAGGATCGGAGCAGGCAAATCGCGTCCAACCGGGTGTGGCTATGGTAGAAAGTTGATGGTCGCCACAGTTCAGCTGGCCCGCATGTCATGCACACAAAGGCAGAGGAGCGGTGGGGCCAAGAGGGATGAGGCGCACGTCGGGGGACGTTGTGCCGTGGGTTGGAGTGGCGTCGTGGGAATCACGTGTGGGTGTGGCAATGGTAGAAACAAGAAACGTGATGGTCGCCGTGGTTCAACTTCCATGGAGAAGTTGTCATGTCTGCTGACACATGCATTGCATACCGCTCACTGCAAGGAGCAATAGTAGAGAAAACTTGTTCCAAAGATACCATTTTTCCGATAAAATTCTCGATATATCATTAGTTTTTACACATGGGATTACTCCTGCAAGGGTCAATCACAACAGGTGTTTTGTAAAAACATGCATCTTGATGTTCCCTGCAATGCACGGGCATCTTGCTAGTTATAGAAGAAGGCCACACGGGCATCTTGCCGTAGGGTGTGCCACCGACCCAAACTTCAATTTTATTTTCAGACGATTAGGTGCACCGGATGCTGTGCCACGCTACAAAATGTTAAGAAAATATGTCCAAAATTTTTAGAACCTGTTATCTTCAAACCATCAAAACAGGCCGAGGAATATATTTTCAGTGAAGCATGATTTACTTTTACTGATATATCTATATCAAAACTAGAGTGTTTATATTTCAAGCCCGTGAACAAGTATTATTCTACTACTTTGGATCCATTGCAACGCACAGGCCAGCACATTGGTAGTAGTAGTCTCTATCTCTATCTGTACTCTACTCTTATAAGAAAACAGAGTTGTTGATGATGGTGTGTCTTCCATCCTATAGTATAGGTCGTCCGATTTATATCTGACGGATAGGAAGGAAACTATGGCAATTTTGCAAAAAATACCCACACCCTCTTATACTAGCAAGATGCTCATGTGTTGCACGGAACATCAAGATCTTGTGGGAGAAAAGGATGAACGAAGGAAGGCCTTATCAGCAAATGTGGAGAGGAGTGCGTGTAAATTGTCATAGTTTCCTTCCTATCCGTTAGATATAGATCGGACGGCCCATATTGCAGGATGGCAGGCACACCATCATCACCAACTCTGCTTTTTTATAGGCCGTCCGATTTATATATGATGGATAGGAAGAAAAGTGTGGCAATTTTGCAAAAAGAAACCTACACCCCTCTCCACATTTGCAAATAAGGCCTTCCCTCGCTTATCCTTTTCTCTCACAAGATAAACTACTCACACAAATGTATCTTGATGTTCTGTGCAACGCACGAGGATGTTTCCTTGGGGTTCTCTCCAGCGCGGCGTGGCCATAGTTGCAAGTTGACGCCCCTTGAGATGCCGACGTTGAGGGGCACACGGATTTTGTCCGATGAGCAGGTAAGATGAGTTTGATCACGTAGTAAATGCATTCTAAAGACTACTTCCATGTCCATTTCCTAATTCTCCCCCTGCCCACTATTTCACAGGTTAGGCTTGGTGCGAGTGGAGATTGGCTTGCATATGTACGGGAGGGTACCAACATCAATTTGCACAACATTTACAATGGTGACACCGTTCCGTAGAACCTTTGTGCAACATTGGGATCATCCATGCAACGAACCCCGCCTAAATTGGTACGATGGAACCACAGTGAGATTGAAGAAGATAGCATGAACCTTGCACATGGCAGTCAAAGGTGGACGATACTATCTGCGGCCGATTTGTTGTTGTACGAGTACGAAGATGTTGTGCTCCTTTCTAACCACATCTTCGCGGCGACAAACCAGGGGACTTGTTTCGTATGGGACACATCCAACAGTACACTCCCTCTCTCCTAGTTTATTTGTTTTGAACATTTTTGTTTTATAAGTTTCAAATTCAAATTTAGAGTTCCCCATCACATGTTGAGATTACAATGTCCATTAAATGTTGCGTGCATGTATAGCAAAGAAACAAATCTCGAGTTTGCCATGAGTTCGTGCAGCGGTAGCACCACAAGGCCTGCCGTAGGAGTTACATTTACCTCTCGGGGCCCTCGGGTCTGAGCTTCAGCGCCTTACGACACCTGCCTTTGAACCAAAAACATGTGGACCCGGTAGGTGGCTGGTCCACATGTAATGCTCCCGAAGGCAGAGGGGTAGTGGGGCCGAGAGGGGTGATCCGTAGGTTGGGGGACGTGTGGTGTCCATGGGTTCGAGCGGCGTCGTGGGAATCGCGTGTGGTTGTGGTAGAAACTTGATGCTCGCCTCATTTTAGTTGGCCCACATGTCATGCACACAAAGGCAGAGGGGCGGTGCGACCGAGAGGGGTGAGGTGCACGTCGGGGGACGTGGTGCCGTGGGTTGGAGCGGCGGCGTGGGAATCGCGAGTGGCAGTGGATGAAACGTGATGGTCGCCATAGTTGAACTTCCATGGACAAGCTATCATGTCTACGGACACATGCATTGCATACCGATCACTAGAAGGAGTAGTAGAGAAAGCTAGGCGTATAAATAGTTCCTTATAGTCAAGCGGACTCACGCTACTACTTGTTCCAAAGATATGCACACCATCGAAATAGTCCATCTATATCAATATACATAGAGAGGGAATATTTTTTTACAAGAGAGGAAATACTTCATCCATCCAAAACAATGTGAATGCAGTGTGGTTTGGATGCAAATGAAGCACAAGGAGTAGTGAAGAAGCCAGGAAAATCGGTTCCCGATGGAGAAGTAAATGGGAGAAGTTATGCGCATGCATGAGGAGAGCTGTGGTGGTTTGACTGCTGCATGCAATGGATTGGATGGGCACTTCGGTTGCCTTTTCTCTCTCCCACGCGCACAAAATGGCCCACTTGCATGCAGCCGCTTATTGGCTGGAGTCCTGCTGCAGCTGCTCATGCGTACGCTAATTAATGTTGTGAATGCAGGGCATGGAGGAAAATGGGCGCATGCAAAAGGGTTTATACTAGAGAAATACTGAAAAAAGTTATGCGCAGACAAAAGAGGTCCAGAGGGAGTACTACTCATGTTCCTACTATGGTTAAGGAATATGTGATTATCCTTAAAAAAGAAAAGTCCTTCTTCGCGCTTCCGCATGCACAAGAATTTGGTTCTGCTCGCAATATGGATGATACCTAGAGGATGAAGTGAACCCAGAGGCATGCTAGCACGGGAGTACTACTCATGTTCCTACTACTCCTACTAGTAGTAGTAGTAGTAGTAGTAGTAGTACTAGTAGTAGTAGTAGTAGTAGTAGTAGTAGTAGTAGTAGTAGTAGTAGTAGTAGTAGTAGTAGTAGTAGTAGTAGTAGTAGTAGTAGTAGTAGTACAATTGTGGTACACTTGATGGTAAAAATACTATTATTCATCCGGTCCTCACAGTGAAGTGACAAAACCCTGCGCCCAAGGTGACACCAGTCCAGGCGGCATGTCAAGGTTACCAAAGTCAGCCTCACCTTGTGCCTTTGTCTGATCCTTATCACCGCTTGTTGTATAGCATGCCTCGCCTCGTCTCCCTCTCCCATAGCACCACCCCATCTCCATCTCTGTCTCGCCGGAGATCCTGAGGTCACTCTTCATCATCTCACTGTGCCCCCCCGTGCCCTTGCCTCGCTCGCCTCCCCTAGTACCACTATTCCCTCGCTAGCACCGAAAGCCTTCTCTCGCATAAATCAGGCCCCCCAAACCCCACCTTCTAAACTCCACCATGGTCGAAAGCGAACCGCGTAGCATTCATATGAGCCGAGATTGGAGCAATCTCCCCAGTGACGTCCTCGACCTCTGTTGTTCGTGTATGGATATGTTGAGCGCCCTGCGGCTGGCTGCATGCTCAAGGGGCATGCACACGGCCATCGTCGAAGCGAGGCCTAAGCTTTTCAAGACACCCTGCTTGCTGCTATCTGGTCTTGCAAGATTTTCTCACCATGATACGGAGGTGTACATGATGCCCCTCGACTTCAATCCGACCTCCATTAGCTGAAACTTCTTTGCCGGTACGTAGTGGGTCGCCGTACATCATTTCCCTCGACTTTGATCTGATAACCATCACCCGAAACTTCTTGCAGGTATGTACTAGGTCGGCATGAACTCCAACTGGATGGCTGCCGTCAGAGAAGATGGGGAAAAGTTGGTGCTCGTGAACTTCCAGACCTCCCATGAGAGTATCCTTCCTTCGTTGGATAATATAGAGTTTTACCTTTGCGGTCCAAGTCATCTAGATTACGTTATCAGTTGGACGCACCTTGTTTCGCAGAATATTGTAATCTGCCAAGTACCCACACAACATGCGGATTACGCAGACTTTAAGCTAATGGCGTTGTTCGACAAGGGACTCACCTATCTTTCTGCCGGTGCCTTCTTTAGCTGGAGACAGCTCAGCTCGTAGTGGATCATCGTCAAAGCTGATACACACTTATGTGATGCTACTGAACACAATGGCATCATCTACATGATCGACAAAGCAGATGGCACCACGTATTGCTGGAACGGCGCGTGTAAGTTGTTTCCGTCTGATGTTAATGATGACGCCATGACACTGTTTGAACTTTTTGTGATGATTGACATGTCCCTCTTTGAGCAGAATTTGAGTTGAACTATGGCAATGTATTAGAGACGCCGTAAATCAGCTATATTTGGAATGAGTTAATTCATGCGATTGTGACCATGTCATTACAGCCAATTTGTACCCTTGTTAGGAAGATATTGATATTCTCCTTATTTTATAGTAATCTATATACTACTAAATATGAGTGTGTATCAATGGCCATGTTAGTTTCCTCATTTTCATGATGTAGAAACATGCATCACACTGTTGATTTCATCTAACCATACATTAGGTAAGCAAATGTGCATATGGAGAACTCAATACTTTGAAGTAGTGAAATCCAGTAATGCTTACCATGTGTACATACCTATGTTCGCCCTTCAGCAATCAATGGCTACAATAATATGCTCACAAATTTTTTTCCCACAGAACATTAGTATATAACAATGCATGGTCTGTTAGTTTCCTTGAAGAATTTGTTTGTGAGGACAGAACATGATTACATAACATGCATGACATGGTAGTTTCTTGTGAAGAATCGATTGTGAGATAACAAGAGTATAACCATGCATGGCACTTCTATATTTTTGAACCCAGTATACATTTCCCTCTATTTTCCTCCCAGTTCCAACAGGGACATATCCATGTTGTTTCTTGCATTATCCTACTCATACTCTGAACAATGTTGATCTTACATTAACAATGCATGTCCTTTTTGATATGATGCAGTGTCCCTACAGTTACTACCATTTGTAATCACACCACCTTTGCCAAAAACAAGGAAGCACAACTGGTTCCTCGCTCGATCAGAGGCTTCCTGGCCGTGGCCATGGCCGGCCGGTGCTAACGCACGGCTGTGTGTGTGGACAATAAGGCCACTGCCACATGGGGCCAGGCCCTTGTCTAATTAGGGCCATTAGATTAGTACTAACACCCATGCCCTAACAGTCACAGATAGACGGCCCCCCACTATTAAATTACCCCTTTAGTTAAATTCAAGCCAATGACATGTGGGCCCCATTGACTTCATTGACAGTCAACAATAAGCTGATGATCGCTTGATTGGGCGGTCAAGAGGGCCCCACTTTCAGCCCCACAAAGTGCCTTGCTGGGTATATACAGGTGTGTCTAGCCTTTTTCATTCTATATTATTTGAATTAAATATATTCTAGAAAACCCTTTTAATCTTTGGAAAATCAGAGTAATTAAACCGTAGCTCGGATGGAAATGTTTTCTACATGAAAGTTGCTTAGAAAAATGTGACGAATCCGAATACGCGGTCCGTCCGTCCACCACACGTCCCTAGCATAGCGAACATTAAACCTTTACCCTCCGGTTCGTCTGTCCGAAAATGCCAAACTTCGGTAAAGCATTCCCGGATGTTATCCCCTTCGCCGGTAACGTGTAGCACCATGTTAGAACATGTCTAGCTCTGCCTGTTGTCCTGTTTATGCACTTGCTTCCTATGTATTTACTGTTTCTCCCCCCTCTTCTCTTCGGTAGACCCCGTGACGGCTGCCGATGGCGCTGTGATCGACTATGTCACCGACGACCCCTCCTTCTCGTCTGAGCAACCAGGCAAGCCCCCCTTTTATCATCCCGATATCGCCCATTCCCTTCTCTCATGCTTGCATTAGATTTTGCTACCGTTATCGTTCTCTCCTATTCTGATGCATAGCCTGCTTTTGTAACTTGCTTATTGTTACCTTACTTGCTTATCCTAAACTTCTTAGTATAGGTTGGTTAGTGATCCACCAGTGACCTCCACGTTGTCCTTGTTGCCCCTGCTTCATCATCGAAGACCCGATCAACGGGATCGAAGACAAGGCCCCAGCACCGCACATCACTTTCCCCTTAGTTGCTCGACACTACTAGGTTACTATCGAGTGCCGAGGGTGAGACCTCATCAGCACTTCTGATGTTAACCTGTAGTGTAGCTATTCGGTCGTGGTCATCGAGGGTGATTTCCTCCTTAACCACTTCCGATAAGGCTCTGTCGTGCAACCCCTCAAGTGTGAACCTTTAGGGTGGATCCTCTTACGTTGACCTTGATGATTACATCGAGTGGAATTCACCGGGGGTGATTCCTCGGGTTTTCCCCTTGATGTTTGGACACACGGATACTTGGACTTTACAACTGTTACTTGGAAAGGCGGGTCGACCCTGAGGGGTACCCGCGAATGATGTGGAGACGGGTTGACCTGGAGGGTGCCCGCGAGATAATTACGAGGCATGGCCGGGCATTTCTAGCCCTTGCCGCAAGTCCTCGAGATGGGGCAACGGGGTCACATCTTTCCTGAGTCTCTTCTTGTTACCGCGTGTTCCTAATCCACTACGATTTGGATATTTGATCCTAGGGGCCTCTTGCCTGATAGCACTAACCATCACGTGGGCATAGTATGGGCGTTCTGCGTCGTATGCATCAGCCGAAGCTTAATAGACGTCAGCGACTGAGAGGCGCGCGCCGGGTTGGACTGCGTAAGCACCTGCCTTTTTTAAGGAGGTAGCTAGGTCTTCTCACCGGCCACGTTCGCAACGTGCAGGAGTTCCCGGGGTGATGGCTCATGACCCCTGGGGGCATAGGTTTAGTCCGGCGTGCTTGACCTCTCTATTAAGCCTAGGACGAGTTGTGTCGTATTGTTTGGCCGACACCGAGCATGACCCAGGAAAGTGTGTCAAGCCAGAGTTAATCGAGCGTGTTGGGTAAGTTGGTGCACCCCTGTAGGGAAGAAAACATCTATCGATAGCCTTTCCTACGGTAACGGACACTTGGAGTTGTATCCCGATCGATACAACTAGAACTAGATACTTGAACTGAGACATGGATATAAGAAATGGATAGTATGGCTCTGGGATTGCTTTCTCACAGGGAGTCGAGAAAGGATCTCTGGCCGAGGTTGATAACACTTCTACTACTTTACTTTATGCTACTCTACTCCCTCTTGTTGTTGCAAGATGGTGGTTTCCAGAAGATGCTAGTCTTCGATAGGCTAGGCTTTCCCCTTCTCTTCTGGCATTTTGCAGTCTAGTCCATAGATACAACCCTTTTCATTGATACCGATACAAATGTAGTGTAGATCCTTGCTTGCGAGTACTTTGGATGAGTACTCACGGTTGCTTTGCTCCCCCTTTTCCCCCTTTCTTCTTCTTTCTGGTTGATGCAACCAGATGTCGGAGCCCAGGAGCCACATGCCACCGCCGATGCCTACTACTACATGGAGACCGCCGATGACCAGGAGTAGTTAGGAGGCTCCCAGGCAGGTGGCCTTGCCTTTACGATCGATGTTGCTTTTGTGCTAGCTTTCTTAAGGCAAAATTGTTTAACTCATGTCTGTACTCAGATAATGTTGCTTCCGCTGACTCTTGTGTATTCGAGCCCTCTAGGCCCCTGGCTTGTAATATAAATCTTGTATTATTTTAATTTGTGTCTAGAGTTGTGTTCTGATATCTTCACGTGAGTCCTTGATCTTGATCGTACACATTTGCGTGTATGGTTAGTGTATGATTGAATCAAGGGTGTCACAAGTTAGTATCAGATCAGACTTCCTGCAGGAAGTCCCCTTCCCAACTCCTTGTCCGAAGTTGAGTCTAGTCATTGCAAAACTTTTTACTAACTTGGCTACGTGGCTTACGGGCCCACGTCGCCATTGGGTGGTATTAGGATATTTTTATTCCTCGTCTATACTCTAGGACTCTGATCTCTCGTCTATTCGGGTTAAAGATTTTACTAACTCTGACTCTAGGATCTCGTAACCACTTCCTCCCGGAGAGCCCCTTCACTACAGATGATCGCTTGCTTCGCAAGAAGATTCTGCAGATACTCCTCGATGTTTCCCGAGACCCTATGCCCACTGCTTTGCAGTTGCTGACCAGCGATAATCCCCGTGAATAACATCCTTGCCGCTTGTACATTCTTTCCCAGTTGTTCCTCTTGTTACAAGATACCCCTAGTACTCTCCGTTTTTTCGAGAATCCTTTGTGCCTTCTGCTTTGCAGCTTCTTTTTTTACTGCGGATAATTCACTTAATCGGGTTTCGTTCATCCCCAGTTGTTCGTATGCTTTCCAAAATACCTGAAAATGCTATGTGATCTTTCAAAATCCTCTGCAGCCTATTGCTCTTGATTCTCCTTGCCTTCTTGCATTAAGATTAATTCCATATGTCTAGCAATATTCTTTAATATTCTTTGTGATTGTCATTCTGTTCCTATGGATTCAGCGTGTGTGCGAATACTCGCAATTATCAATTAATCCTTGGAATTTTTCTTTCCAGCTCAGACATCCTTCCAGATATGAGCTGGTTCTTGCCCAATCCAGATTTGATCAGGTGCACCTCTAAGTCTATTCAACTTATTCATCTTTTGATCAGAGCCTCTGCTTCTGATCCTTCGTCTTGAAATCATAATTCATTTGTACCCAAGCATAGAATCATTCAGGCATTTCTATAAGCCGATGCCTTTGCATCCCCTTCTTCATTTGATTGGTTACCGATAATCACATCAACTCTGTCTTGAATCGCCAGATCCATTGTTGGGTTGTTATCCGACAGTGTCCTTCACATCCAAAATCTTGTGAGTTTTTCCCTGATACATAATACCTTCGGTAAATTGTATCATCTGCTTTGACTTTGATACTCTGCTTTCGAACTCGTATCTTTTGCTTGGTTGATGGTTGTATAGATTCGTAAAAAATTCCCCGATGGGTTGAACTTATGCCTTCCATAATCCATGTCAACCCGAGAGTTCTCACGAGTCTTACTCTTCTGGTACTTCGCCAGATAAATCTTCTGCACTACAATTTCTTCGAAAACGAGGAGTGAATGAAAGGTTATGCATTGAAGAAGTGGGAGTCGACCTTGAACTTTTTGGTCATGCCCATGGACCTAATGTGGAACTTATCACGGAAGCTTCTTGTGATAATAATAATCCCCTTATTATAAGTTCATCTGGTATCTATGTTTGGTCCTTTGCAACCGTGGTTCTGACCATGATTGTTCTCCTTTAATTCCATTTCTTGGACAAGTTAAAGAACTTGTATTCTACAGATCAATGCATCTCCGTAACCTCTATTTTGATCTTCCTTCGAGTATTACCCTCTGGTATCTCGAGAATATCATGGGACCACATAACTTCTTATGAGTTCTTCCTCAACTATTATTTCTCGCCAATTCCAAGTTTCCACGGGTTTTGGGTTATTACTCATTTGAGAACACCGATAAGTGAATCGATTCTGCACTATGATTCTATAACTCTAAGTAATTTTCGTTGCTCACGAGTTTAATAATCCTTCAAGTCATTCCTAGCCTGATCAGCTATATCATTATCGTACTATTTTTTTAACTATGCTGTCTGGTCCTTTTTTCCCGAAGCACAATCTTCGACGATGAGCTAAGCTTAAGTCGATCTTCCTCGTCATATCGTTTCGCCTTGAACAACAAGCTTGATTTCGAGTTTGTGTCGTACCCGTGGTTCCAATAACCTTTCGCTTCATCATTCCTTTGACTTGATGTCATCGCCGATCGATTACATCTTCATGAAATCTCTCGACAAATGTGTCGTGATCATCATCAACATTCTGAGCTCTTCCAGGATATCAAACGAATTCATGATGAGAAATACAATCCTTGCCCCTCGATGATTTGTGTTATCATGGACAACATTCTTGCCTTCCCCAACACAAACTTGTTCATATAATTTTGGAAATACATTCTTTTTGACATGTCGATGGGTTGTTGCTGAGCCCGTCGACCACATCCTCATCTTTTCCTTGCTGAAATTGTATGACTTATTTTCTAAGTTGTTTCTGATGGATCCTTTGTGTATCCAAATTCTGACCTTTGCTTGGAAATCATGTTAATGCTACCTCGATGCATGACTGAGGTATTCTGAATATCAATAAGAACATTGGAAGCACATTGCCGAATGTTTCTTGATCTATTATCCAAACACCATTGTATGGGTAATATCATGATTCTTACCTCGCCCCCTTTATCTAAATGCTTTTGAACTTGCTGTCATATCATGTATATCCTGCTCCGCTTCCCCTTGGGAAGGATATACTCCTAATTCTTGTGTGTAAACACATTTTCCTTTCCATTGGTCTGATTAATCCGATAATTTAATTTTCCTTTCCATTGGTTTGTTTAACCTTCTTGTGATCTATATGATATATGCAGAAATAATTCCATGCTTATAAAACACCCCGATGTACAACCTTGTCAGTGAGACCCTGTTACTATTGTTGATGACATTCCGGTAACCACCGATGGACGAGATCTTTGGCTATTGGTCCGCCTTGTTCAACGAGCAGGAAAATAGTTCTCTTCTTCCCTCGCCCTTGGTACCAATGTTGTTGGCAACATAACTGACAGTCTATCATCTGACATGCCTTTCTATCGGCCCCCTTTCTACTTTTAACCCACATGGTGGGCCCATAACCCACAGTTCCCCAGGATCGGAACCTGACTCTCCTGTATATCCTTTATTCCGAAGTATCTTTTCCTCTTGGCTTTGTGTGTTGTCACGAGCCACCCTCCGAGAGATGACCGATACTCTGAACCCCCTTCTCACATGTTGTTCAGGTATCGATCGTTTGTTCATTCGCTTGAAACTTCTTATGGTACTTTCATACTTTGCTCTCGATGTTTTTCTTAAGTTTCAACTCGAGAGTTAATTCTGCCACATTCCCTGAATTGTTCACTAGATAATTAACCCTATAAGGGTCCGTTCTTCCGAAGTTACTCTTCACTTCCCCACTTAAATCTCGGGAAGAGATTTCTTCTAGTGGAGGAGATTTGTAACACCCCCAGTGTCATGCTACAGTAAACTCCTGTTAATGGTGCCACATCATCATAATTAAATTTTGCTAATCATCACTTTGTTCCAAATCAACCTCAAATTCAAATTAAAAGACAAGTCAAAATATTGTTTATCCAAACTATAATACTAAAATGTTCGCATTTTAGTATAAATCCCTCTGATATTTGTCATGTTAAAACCAACATCATTTGACTCACCAATAATTCCCCACTTAATGATGAAGTGGCCCAATAGCACTTATGTAGAGCATTTAATTTCAAACATGGATGGGTTTGAAACAACCCCCAAAACCTTGTGGGCAACTCCATATTATCGCCAAGAAGTCTCCCGTTCAACAAAAATCATTTGGTACAAAATAAAAATACAAAACAATAACTAAAGAAGAAAACATAGAGAGGTAATAATCAAAGGAAAAACCAGGTCTGTGCGCTTAAATGGCCCAATGAACAGTGCAACCCAGCCCACCTCTAGTCTCCTTCAACCTCCTGTTCATCCCCATCGCGCTGGAGGCAGAGCGCTCGTTCAAATCGCCGATGCACACGCGTCGTCCATCCCGCGGTTCCTCCCGTTGGTTAAGACGTCGCCAGCGCACCCTCCTGAAACCCTAGCCTCTGTTCTTCCCCTCATCCATTCCCTCTCTCGATTCACTGCGTCCAAGCTACAGCCGTCATCGCCGCCTCATCGTCTCTGCGGCCGTCGTCGTCCCCTCCGGCCGAGCTTGCGCCAGGAGCCCCACTTGCCTCCCCTACGCGGATCAAATCGAGCTTGCAGCCCCCACCTCGACCGAATCGACTACCTTCTTCAACCTCTGTCGCCGGTCGTCGCTGTCGGTCCTCCACCACCGAACCGCCCCGGACTCCCCGAGCACGCCCACGAGCTTCGCGGTGAGGCCCTCGACCGATTCCCCCACTTTTCCCCTTCGATCTGTAACCGTAGCCTTCATCGTATTCGCCACCGTAACTTTGCGTCCGTGTATGTGCGTCCCAACCACGTCTGTTCGGTACTGCTACTGCTCGTTACCGCTACACCTTGTACTGCTGCTGCTATACACTACTGCTTGCACCTGCTGATGCCTACCCGCTGTTTTCTATTGATGCTTTGCCGTTGCTGCTTTTTGATGTTGTTGCCGCTGCTCCATGGCTGCTGCTGCTCCCTGCGTCCCGTGCTCCCTCTCTCGCGCTCACGACGTGCTTCACTAGCCCCGCCACCGTCCGCAAGCGCGCCGCACCCGCGCGCCTCCTCCCCCACGCTCGTCCTTGCGCCCATGGCCACGGACGCTGTTGCTCGTTCAGCGGCGCTTCGCTTAACCCCCCACTCGCACCTGCGCCATGCTGCAGCCGTCGGCACGCTTCGCCCACGCCATTGATGTGCACTTCTGCTCCGCCGCCGGCCGCCGCGTGGCTGCTCTGAAAGTGCAACTATCCCTAGGTGGTTTTGGTAATTCATAACAACATATAGCTCATTGAGCTAATGCTATTCCAAGACTATTGTTTCAGGAAAACTCAATGAATGGCATGTCATGGATGATGAAAGTGGATCCCTCAAAATACTAAGGACAAAGGATTGGCTCAAGCTCAAAAGCTCAAGACTCTTCATTTTACATTTTAGTGATCCAAGATCACATTGAGTCTATAGGAAAAGCCAATACTATCAAGAAGGGATGAGGTGTTGCTTAATGAGCCTCTTGCTTCATGTGCTTAGTGATATGCTCCAAAACCCTCAACAACTTTCCCACATCCAGAAATGACCTAAACCTAAAGCCAAAATCGGTCACACCGATTCTTTCTATCCGGCGCCACCGATTCCAAAAGTTATAGCCACTGCCACAAACCCTAAGCAAATCGGTCTTACCAATAGGGATCTCGGTCTCACCAAGATGGGGTTGCAATCTCTCTGTTTCCCTTCATAACGTTTCGGTCTAACCGAAGTGAGCGATCGGTCCCACCGAGATTGCAATGTAAACTCTCTGTTTCCTTTTTGTAACATTTCGGTCTCACCGAAAAGAGCAAATCGGTCCCACCGAGTTTACCTGACCAACTCTCTGGAAAGCTTATTACCAAATCGGTCTCACCGAGATTACGTTATGCCCTAACCCTAACCGAATCGGCCTCACCGAGATGCATGCCAGTCCCACCGAAAATCACTAAAGGCCACTAGGTTTACTAAATCGGTCCGACCGAGTTTAACGTTTCGGTCCCACCGAGTTTGGTAAATTGTGTGTAACGGTTAGATTTTGTGTGGAGGCTATATATACCCCTCCACCTCCTCTTCATTCGTGGAGAGAGCCATCAGAACGAACCTACACTTCCAACTTACCATTTCTGAGAGAGAACCACCTACTCATGTGCTGAGGCCAAGATATTCCATTCCTACCATATGAATATTGATCTCTAGCCTTCCCCAAGTTGCTTTCCACTCAAACCCTCTTTCCACCAGATCCAAAACCTATGAGAGAGAGTTGAGTGTTGGGGAGACTATCATTTGAAGCACAAGAGCAAGGAGTTCATCATCAATGCACCATTTGTTACTTCTTGGAGAGTGGTGTCTCCTAGATTGGCTAGGTGTCACTTGGGAGCCTCCGACAAGATTGTGGAGTTGAACCAAGGAGTTTGTAAGGGCAAGGAGATCGCCTACTTCGTGAAGATCTAGCGCTAGTGAGGCAAGTCCTTCGTGGGCGACGGCCATGGTGGGATAGACAAGGTTGCTTCTTCGTGGACCCTTCGTGGGTGGAGCCCTCCGTGGACTCGCGCAACCGTTACCCTTCGTGGGTTGAAGTCTCCATCAACGTGGATGTACGATAGCACCACCTATCGGAACCACGCCAAAAACATCCGTGTCTCCAATTGCGTTTGAATCCTCCAAACCCTTCCCTTTACTTTCTTGCAAGTTGCATGCTTTAATTTCCGCTGCCTATACACTCTTTGCATGCTTGCTTGAATTGTGTGATGATTACTTGACTTGTCCTAAAATAGCTAAAATCTGCGAAACTCTAAAATTGGGAAAAGGTTAAGTTTTTATTGGTCAAGTTGTCTAATCACCCCCCCCCCTCTAGACATACTTCAAGGTCCTACAAGTGGTATCAGAGCATTGGTCTCCATTTGCTTTGATTTCCATAGCTTTTGGTGGTCGTAGCGTTGGTTTCACAACCTAGGAGAGTATGGCATCTAGCGAGGGAAATTATCACCCTAGAGGTCCTTACTTTGATGGTACTAATTTTGCTAGTTGGAAGCATAAGATGAAAATGCATATTCTTGGACATAACCCCACCGTTTGAGCAATTATTTGTATTGGCTTGCAAGGTGAATTCTTCAATGGGAGATAACCGAACCGTGAAGCTAATGCGGAAGAATTGAAGATGTTGCAATACAACGCTCAAGCATGTGACATCATCTTCAATGGATTGAGCCCCGAAGAATTCAACAAAATCAGCCGTCTTGAGAATGCAAAGGAAATTTGGGATACTTTGATTGATATGCATGAAGGTACCAAATCCATCAAGGAATCCAAGTTGGATGTGCTCCAAAGTCAGCTTGACAAGTTCAAAATGAAGGATGGTAAAGGTGTCGCTGAAATGTACTCTAGGCTTGCTCTTATCACAAATGAGATTGCCGGCTTAGGGAGTGAAGAGATGACCGACAAATTCATCATCAAGAAAATCCTAAGAGCATTGGATGGGAAGTATGATACCGTGTGCACATTGATCCAAATGATGCCAAACTATAAAGATCTCAAGCCAACGGAAGTCATTGGAAGGATTGTTGCTCATGAGATGTCACTCAAGGATAAGGAGGAACTTCACAACAAGTCAAGTGGTGCTTACAAAGCCTCAAGTGAAGCCCCCACATCATCAAGTGAGAAACCAACCTTCAATGAAGAATTGAGCTTAATGGTGAAGAACTTCAACAAATTCTACAGAAGTAGAAGCAAAGAAAGAAGCTCCAAGTCAAGGTCTTACAATGACAAGAGATCTTCTAGTCGAGAGCACAATTGCTACAATTGTGGGAGACCCGGACACTACTCCAATGAGTGTACGGCACCCTACAAAAGAAGAGAAGATTCTCCAAGAAGAAGGAGCAAAAGAGAAGAATCACCACCAAGAGAGAGGAGGAGTAGAGATGATCGTTACGAACGAAGACCCTCACGGAGAAGTAAGGATTCGGAAAGAAAGGACAAGTCATTAAGGAGCTACACAAAATGAAGACATCAAGCTCATGTTGGTGAATGGGTTTCCGGCTCCGACTCCGACAATCACTCCGAGAGAAGCTATCACTCCGACTCCGAATATACTCAAGATGAAGGTGTTGCCGGTCTAGCACTTGTGTCAACCAACTCCTACGACATATTTAACTCACCAAATGAAGGTGTTGGAAGATGCTTCATGGCCAAAGGTCCAAAGGTAACACGTCCCGAGTATGTTGATTTTAATAGTGATGAAGATGACTTGCTTGTGGATGATGATTTACTTGTTGACAACTCTAGTGATGAATACTATTATGAAACGTCAATTAATCATGCTAATCAAACGAATGACAATGATAAGGAGAAAATTCAGCTTCTAACTAAAGAACTAAACACTCTTAAGTTGGCTCATGAAACTATCTTCGAAGATCATAGAGAACTTTTAAGGGCTCATGAGAAGTTACGCTTTGAAACGCTCAATCTTGAGCAAGAGCATGAGTTCTTAAAGGAAATCAATGATGATCTCCGCAAGAAAAGTTCTTCTTACATTGCCAAGAGTTTACTCTTATCTACTTACATGCCTCAAGTCAAGTCTAGTAGCAAGTACAAGAAAGATACTTCCTCTAGTAGTAACAATAATAATGTCAAATCCAATGTTGTTGCTTCTAGTAGTTCTCTTGATTCCACTAATGATTTTCTTAGCCAAGTTACACTTGAGCAAGAAAATAGTTTATTGAAGGGAATTATAGAGAAAGGTGTTTACAAGAGCCTTGCGGGAGTAAGCAATTCGAGGAAATTGTGCATAAGCAAGGAAGGCACGGAAGAATCAAGGTGTTGGTTTTGAACGAAAGTTCAACGCCAATGGAGTTGAGTGGGAAGAAGATCAATACCCCAAGACAAAGTTTGTTCCTCAACAAGAGAAGTGTGATCCTACTTCCTTCAAGTGGGTCCCCAAGACTACCTCAAGTTCTACTTCATCAAGTACAACTACAACTCCAAGGATTCCCATCAAGATGATGTGGATCCCGAAGAAGAAGAACTAGAGAGTTCTTGAGGGTGACTCCGCCAACATTCTTCACTCATATCATTTTGGCAAGAACAAGTGCAATCAACTTTCACATCTTGCACTAGTTCAAGGAGTCACAAACCCTCATGTCGGTAAGGCAAGGGACAAGGTAACCTAATGTTTTCATGGACATCATCTTGTGTGTGCATCACTCTATGTCTATGGATATTCTTGTTTGTTCCTTGTGGGACTAACCCATGTAGGCAAGTTGAAAGGGCAACTCACTCCAAAGGATTGCTCCAAATGATCTACATCAACATTGAGCATCTACATCTTCAACACCTACATGAAGTCATCATCGACAAAACCCAAGGTTAGTTCATCCCTCTAAGGGGGGATCTCACATCTAGGGGGAGCTTAACTCTAAGAATTGAGTCAAAGCAACTCTAATGGTGTGAACACATTAATGCATTATGTAAAAGTGGTAACCCCACCTGAGCTTAAACGATGAGTATGACCTATGATCAAATGTTCTCATTTGACTCCTAAGTCAATATACTCATATATAGATGACCTAGTCATCGCCAATTGCTTGATAGATGCTAAAATTGGTTGTGCATGCTTTGCCACATATTTCAATTGCCATCTTATTGTGTGAGTATGTTGGTGCATATTTTACTCATTCAAGGACATCCACTTGTTGTTTTGTTTGTTTGGATTCTTTTCTTTGTGCCAAGTGGATGGACAAGAATGCCTAAGAACCTGCTTTAGCTATCTATGCTTTTCTCGTCTCAAACTCTATTCATGCTACATCACAAAATTTGATCAAGTCAGATTCGAACTACTCTGTGTGAGGAGCACTCGGAGTCCCCGATTCGTCAGACTTAAACTTCCAAAACCTCTTAGTGATTCTCGGTCTGACCGATCCTTCCATTTCGGTCCTACCGAGATCATCAAGTTGATCTGAGTTTTCAATCTCGGTGCAACCGATTTGAACTTTCGGTCTCACCGATTTGTCAGAATCGAACATAGTTATGCATCTCGGTGCCACCGAGTTGTTCCACTCGGTCACACCGGCTGTGGTCGAGCTATATATATAGCCACGGGCAAAATTTGGAAATTTCTCCAAACCCTTCGCCGCGCAATAGCTCGCTCGCCATCGTGGTCTCCGGATCGTCTCCTCGTCGCTTGACATCCTCCTGTCGCTGGTCTCCGCCGCCGTCAATGGATTTCGTCCCCGCCGTTGCCGCCGTAGCAAGTCCACCGCCAAGTTAGGGTATGGACTTAATCTTTGTGCTATCCATGTCTGATTCCTGGCACATTATTTTCATATTGATTCTTGCCACGATTGAAACTCTTCTATCCAGCCAAAGTAGTTCATAGATTAGATGTGATTCAAATTTTTAGGGTTAGGTTTCTGCCGAAACCATCTCGGACCCACCAAGTTGAAAAACTCGGTCTCACTGATTTGGCTTATGCCATTGCACTAGTGACTCTCGGTCTGACCGAGAATTACTAATCGGTGCAACCGGTTTGAGGATTCTGTGAAACCCTAGCAGTCTCGGTACAACCGAACTGAAACTCGGTCCAACCGAGATCATCAGTTTAGGTTCCAAAACTGCTTCGGTATCACCAAGTTTGAAAATCGGTGGATCCGAAATGCTTTCTGTGGAAAACTAAGACTGAACTTTTGAGTCATTCTTTTGCAAAAACCTCTGCATTTTGTGATGCTCATCTTTTCTATCTCATCTATAACTCTTCACAGGGTCAGCAGTCAGCTTTTGCAGTATGTCTGATCAAAGTGACAGCCAGAACAGGTCAGAAGAGCAGATGGACTTGAGTGAGGGCACTAGTCCCTCAACTTCAGATGAAGGGAGCAGAAGTACTCCTAGCAATTTGCCTAAGGCTGCAACTAGGCAAAGGAGGAAAAGAACTTCAGATTCAGAGGATGAAGATTACAAAGCTGAGGAACATGAGGCTACTTCCAAGAAAGAGGTGCTCAAGAAGGAATATGGCTCAAGAAAGAATACAAAGCCGGGCATGAAGACCAAAAGGCCTGCAGGAAGACAACCAATGTCCAAGGCCGAGCATCAACTCAACTGCCTAAAAGGCCTGATCCCAAAGAGCCATTCTTTGAAGGAAAGAAGAGGATGGAAAGGGTCAAGAAGACCATGGCCAAAATTGTTGGTCAACCTTCCATGATGGAAGAGGAAGAGCTTGCTGCACCAGCTCCAAAGGCAGCTAAGCTTATGGGAGATGCAATCAGATCAGGGGGTGCAACATCCATGCCCAAGGAAACACCCAAAGCTGCCTCCAAGGCCAAGCAAGTTCCAAACATGAATACTAGGAGTATTCCAGCTGCTGAGAAGAACAAGGCCCCAAATGCCCAATGTTGTGAAGATTAGGAAGATGAAGGACAGGTTCTAAGAAAGCTCAAGCCCAAGATACAGACCACAATGATGCCCATCATGTGGTGAGGACATGAGAATCGAGGAAGGATTCAGGGCTGAGACTGTGGAGAATGGAAGATCCATATGCTTCAAGAAGAAGAACTGCTGTTGACTACAGTGTTCCACACAAAGGAACAACAGGACTTCTATGAAACAATTCTGTTGGACAAGAAGCCCATAGTCTGTGACATGAGGTGGGTTGACTGGAAATTCATCAAGGAAAATGAACAGCACTATCCCGGAGTGCAAGACAGCTTTGTTGCTTGTGGAGTTGCAGATTTTGTTGGATGAAGTTCACCAATTGGAATGATGAGCTTATCATGCGTTCTACTCCACAAAGACACTTTTACCCAGATGGAAGAATAGTTTGGATGTCCAAGGTACAAGGTACCAGTCCACTATTGAAGAATGGGTAAGTCTGATCAATGCCCCCAAGGAGAATGAGGATGACCTAGACATTTATGCAAAGAAGAAGTTGGGTCACAATTCAATGGCTCACATGTACAAGGAAATTCCAGACAAGGCATTAGAGACTCACAAGTTTGGATCAGTTCACTTTCTGCTGTCAGGGTTTCCAACCATAAATTGGATTCTGAGGCACACTTTGTTGCCCAAGTCTGGTGACCATAACATGATCAGAGGGCATGCCATCAACATGTTTCATGTGTTTGATATGCCACAGAAGTTCAAAGTCATGAGCCTGATCATTGAAACAATCAAGAGGACTGCAGCAGATCAGAAGAGGAGTTGTGGATATGCACCTCAGATTCAAGAATTGATAAACTCAAAGATGGGCACAGGAAAATATCAGTTGGATAAGGAACACTTTCCACTTTATCCAGACTTTGAGGATAATGAGGTTCTCATGAATGAAGATGATCCACAATCAGTTCAAGCTCAGGAGAAGAAGGAGAAGGCAAAGAGGGAGAAGGCTGCCAAGATGCCAACTCAAGAGGAGGCATCTGAATATTTCTTGAAAACCAAACAGGAGCAGCTTGGTTACTTGATAGCATCATCTCGAGGATTGAGAAGGGTTGGCCACCCTAACTCAAAACCAGGAGAGCTGGAAAGAATCATGGAACAAAATTCTATGATCTAGATGTCAAGGTGGCGAGATTGATCGGTTGTGGAGCAGCTGCAGGATGACATGTAGGAGAGGAAGGGCAAGACTACCACCAATGTGTTTGCCAGAGTGCCCAGAGCCCAGAGATCCGTTGCAGTGCCAGTGACAGACACTAGAGCAACAACTCCAGCACCAGCCACTGCCCCTACAGTTCCAGTGCAACCAGCTCCAGCACCATCTCCTCCAGCTCCATCCACTTCAACTGAAGCCTTCATCCAAGGAGCCATCTCTACACCACCACCAGAAGATCAAGCCTGAGAGTCGATCTAGCACTATGCTTTTTCTATGAACTTTTTGGTAACTTGTTGCCAAAGGGGGAGAAAAATGTATAGATCATAGGCTTCGAGAGAGAGAGAGACAGAGTGTGTTGCTTTTGTTCTCTCTTGCTTTATTTTGTGGTTTTTCAATATTTGTTTGCTTTTGGTTAAGATACTATGCTTGTGAGACATTGATGATCATGTGTTTGATCATAAGCTACACTTATGCATGCTTGATATTATCCTATCTATCTTATGTGATCACTCACTATGCTTGGTGATGAGTGCATGTATTCATTGTTTATTATTTTGAGCGCTCAACCAAGATGTATGTGACATGGAAGAGTAACCCATGAGCCTAATTCATTGTGCATTTGCAGTCCAAAGCAAATCTAAAACTATGCACAAATTTAGGGGGGGCTCTTGCTTATCACATACTTCTCAAAGCGACGATGTTATTTAAATTTTATTATCATTTGTCGAAGCTTTGATCTATATGTTGTCATCAATTACCAAAAAGGGGGAGATTGAAAGTGCAACTATCCCTAGGTGGTTTTGGTAATTCATAACAACATATAGCTCATTGTGCTAATGCTATTCCAAGACTATTGTTTCAGGAAAGCTCAATGAATGGCATGGCATGGATGATGAAAGTGGATCCCTCAAAATACTAAGGACAAAGGATTGGCTCAAGATCAAAAGCTCAAGACTCTTCATTTTACATTTTAGTGATCCAAGATCACATTGAGTCTATAGGAAAAGCCAATACTATCAAGAAGGGATGAGGTGTTGGTTAATGAGCCTCTTGCTTCATGTGCTTAGTGATATGCTCCAAAACCCTCAACTACTTTCCCACATCCACAAATGACCTAAACCTAAAGCCAAAATCGGTCACACTGATTCTTTCTATCCGGCGCCACCGATTCCAAAAGTCATAGCCACCGCCACAAACCCTAAGCAAATCGGTCTTACCGATAGGGATCTCGGTCTCACCGAGATGGGGTTGCAATTTCTCTGTTTCCCTTCGTAACGTTTCGGTCTAACCGAAGTGAGCGATCGGTCCCACCGAGATTGCAATGTAAACTCTCTGTTTCCTTTTTGTAACATTTCGGTCTCACCGAAAAGAGCAAATCGGTCCCACCGAGTTTACCTGACCAACTCTCTGGAAAGCTTATTACAAATCGGTCTCACCGAGTTTGTGTAATCGGTCTCACCTAGATTACGTTATGCCCTAACCCTAACCGAATTGGCCTCACTGAGATGCATGTCAGTCCCACCGAAAATCACTAACGGTCACTAGGTTTACTAACTCGGTCCGACCGAGTTTAACGATTCGTTCCCACCGAGTTTGGTAAATTGTGTGTAACGGTTAGATTTTGTGTGGAGGCTATATATACCCCTCCACCTCCTCTTCATTCATGGAGAGAGCCATCAGAACGAACCTACACTTCCAACTTACCATTTCTGAGAGAGAACCACCTACTCATGTGTTGAGGCCAAGATATTCCATTCCTACCATATGAATCTTGATCTCTAGCCTTCCCCAAGTTGCTTTCCACTCAAACCCTCTTTCCACCAGATCCAAAACCTATAAGAGAGAGTTGAGTGTTGGGGAGACTATCATTTGAAGCACAAGAGCAAGGAGTTCATCATCAACGCACCATTTGTTACTTCTTGGAGAGTGGTGTCTCCTAGATTGGCTAGGTGTCACTTGGGAGCCTCCGACAAGATTGTGGAGTTGAACCAAGGAGTTTGTAAGGGCAAGGAGATCGCCTACTTCGTGAAGATCTAGCGCTAGTGAGGCAAGTCCTTCGTGGGCGACGGCCATGGTGGGATAGACAAGGTTGCTTCTTCGTGGACCCTTCGTGGGTGGAGCCCTCCGTGGACTCAAGGCAGCCGTTACCCTTCGTGGGTTGAAGTCTCCATCAACGTGGATGTACGATAGCACCACCTATCGGAACCACGCCAAAAACATCCGTGTCTCCAATTGCGTTTGAATCCTCCAAACCCTTCCCTTTACTTTCTTGCAAATTGCATGCTTTAATTTCCGCTGCCTATACACTCTTCGCATGCTTGCTTGAATTGTGTGATGATTGCTTGACTTGTCCTAAAATAGCTAAAATCTGCCAAACTCTAAAATTGGGAAAAGGTTAAGTTTTTATTGGTCAAGTAGTCTAATCACCCCCCCCTCTAGACATACTTCAAGGTCCTACATGCTCCCACCCGGGGCCACGCCCTGCCGTGCCCCGCCGCCGCGGCTTCCTGGCCGTGGCCATGTCTGGCCGGTGCTAAGGCATGGCTGTGCGTGTGGCCAATAAGGCCACTGCCACATGGGGCAGGCCCTTGTCTAATTAGGGCCATTAGATTAGTAATAACACCCATGCCCTAACAGTCACAGACAGGCGGCCCCCCACTATTGAATTACCCCTTTAGTTAAATTCTAGCCAATGACATGTGGGCCCCATTGACTCTGTTGACCAGTCAACAATCAACTGTTGACTGCTGACTGGGAAGTCAACAGGACCCCACTGTCAGCCCCACAGTGCCCATTGCTAGGTATACTTCCTGATGTGTCTAGCCTTTTTCATTCTATATTATTTGAATTAAATATATTCTAGAAAACCCTTTTAATCTTTGGAAAATCATAGGAATTAAACCGTAGCTCGGATGGAAATGTTTTCTACATGAAAGTTGCTCAGAAAAACGTGATGAATCCGAATTCACGGTCCGTTCGTCCGCCACACATCCCTAGAATAGCGAACATTGAACCTTTCCCCTCCGGTTCATCTGTCTGAAAATGCCAAAGTTCGGGAAAGCAATCCCGGATGTTATCCCCTTCGCCGGTAACGTGTAGCACCACGTTAGGACACGTCTAGCTCTGCCTGTTGTCCTTTTTATGCACTTGCTTGCTATGTATATATTGTTTCTCCCCCCTCTTCTCTTCGTTAGACCCCGTGACGATTGTCGATGCCGCTGTGATCGACTACGTCCCTGACGACCCCTCCTTCTCGTCTGAGCAACCAGTCAAGCCCCCCCTTTGATCATCCCGATATCGCCCATTCCCTTCTCTCATGCTTGCATTTGATTTTGCTACTGTTATTGTTCTCTCCTATTCTGATGCATAGCCTGCTTTTGTAACCTGCTTATTGTTACCTTACCTACTTATCCTAAACTTCTTAGTATATTTTGGTTAGTGATCCACCAGTGACCCCCACCTTGTCCTTGTTGCCCCTGCTTCATCATCGAAGACCCGATCAACGGGATCGAAGACCAGACCCCGGCACCGCACATCACTTTCCGCTTAGTTGCTCGACACTACTGGGTTACTATCGAGTGCCGAGGGTGAGACCTCATCAGCACTTCTGATGTTAACCTGTAGTGTAGCTATTCGGTCGTGGTCATCGAGGGTGATTTCCTCCTTAACCACTTCCGATACGGCTCTGTCATGCAACCCCTCAAGTGTGAACCTCGAGGGTGGATCCTCTTACGTTCACCTTGATGATTACATCGAGTGGAATTCATCGGGGGTGATTCCTCGGGTTTTCCCCTTGATGTTTGGACACACGGATACTTGGACTTTACAACTGTTACTTGGAAAGGCGGGTCGACCCTGCGGGGTACCCGCGAGTGATGTGGAGATGGGTTTACCTAGAGGGTGCCCGCGAGATAATTACGAGGCGTGGCCGGGCATTCCTAGCCCTTGCCGAAAGTCCTCGAGACGGGGCAACGGGGTCACATCTTTCGTGAGTCTCTGCTTGTTACCGCGCATTCCTAATCCACTATGATTTGGATATTTGATCCGAGGGGCCTAACCATCACGTGGGCATAGTATGGGCGTTCTGCGCCGTGTGCATCAGCCGAAGCTTAATAGACGTCAGCGACTGAGCGGCGCGCGCCGGGTTGGACCGCGTAATCACCTTCCTTGTTTAAGGAGGTGGCTAGCTCTGCTCACCGGCTGCTTTCGCAACGTGCAGGAGTTCCCGGGACTGAGCGGCGCGCGCCGGGTTGGACCGCGTAATCACCTGCCTTGTTTAAGGAGGTAGCTAGGTCTGCTCACCGGCTGCTTTCACAATGTGCAGGAGTTCCCGGGGCGATGGCCCATGACCCCTGGGGGCATAGGTTTAGTCCGGCGTGCTTGACCTCTCTATTAAGCCTAGGTTGGGTTGCGTCGTATTATTTGGCCGAGGCCGGGCATGACCAAGCAAAGTGTGTCCAGCCGGAGTTAATCGAGCATGCTGGGTAAGTTGGTGCACCCCTGTAGGGAAGAAAACATCTATCGATAGCCTATCCTACGGTAACAGACACTTGGAGTTGTATCCCGATTGATACAACTAGAACTAGATACTTGAGATGAGACATGGATATGAGAAATGGATAGTATGGCTCTGGGATTGCTTTCTCACAGGGAGTCGAGAAAGGATCTCTGGCCGAGGTTGATAACACTTCTACTACTTCACTTTATGCTACTCTACTCCCTCATGTTGCTGCAAGATGGTGGTTTCCAGAAGATGCTAGTCTTCGATAGGCTAGGCTTTCCCCTTCTCTTCTGGCATTTTGCAGTCCAGTCCATAGATACAACCCTTTTCATTGATACCGATGCATATGTATTATAGATCCTTGCTTGCGAGTACTTTGGATGAGTACTCACGGTTGCTTTGCTCCCCCTTTTCCCCCTTTCTTCTTATTTCCGGTTGATGCAACCAGATGTCGGAGCCCAGGATCCAGATGCCACCGCCGATGCCTACTACTACATGGAGACCGCCGACGACCAGGAGTAGTTAGGAGGCTCCCAGGCAGGAGGCCTTGCCTTTTTGATCGATGTTGCTTTTGTGCTAGCCTTCTTAAGGCAAACTTGTTTAACTCATGTCTGTACTCAGATAATGTTGCTTCCGCTGACTCTTGTGTATTCGAGCTTATGTATTCGAGCCCTCGAGGCCCCTGGCTTGCAATATAAAGCTTGTATTATTTTAATTTGTGTCTAGAGTTGTGTTGTGATATCTTCCCGTGAGTCCTTGATCTTGATCGTACACATTTGCGTGTATGATTAGTGTATGATTGAATCGAGGGCGTCACACTACTCCTGCTATTGATTCTTATAGGTCACATGTTATTGATGATGCCACTTCTGCTATGCGTGATACTTATCATGTAACTACTTCTATGCTTGATAATAATGTGCCACTAGGTGAATTTCTTGATGAACAACTTGCTAGGGCTAGAGAGAATGAAATTATTGAAACTGATAATATTGATGAAAGTGATGATGAAGATTCTCCCCCTAGATATGAATTGCCTGATGTACCTGAGGGTTATGTTATGGATGAAAAAACTACTAGAGACTTTCTTGCTTGCAGTGATAGATATGATCTTAAGAAATTATTAGCTAGTCTGGAAGAAAAATCTTTGAATGCTAGAATGAAATATGACCCAGCTTTTGCTACTTCACCTATTTGTATTTCCGATAAGGATTATGATTTCTCTGTCGATCCTGAGATAATTACTTTGGTTGAATCTGATCCTTTTTATGGCTATGAATCTGAAACTGTTGTGGCACATCTTACTAAATTAAATGATATAGCCACCCTATTTACTCATGAGGAAAAAATTCATTACTACTATATCCTTAAGTTATTTCCGTTCTCATTAAAGGGTGATGCTAAAACATGGTTTAATTCTCTTGATCATGGTTGTGTGCATAGTCCCCAGGATATGATTTATTACTTTTCTGCTAAATATTTCCCCACTTATAAGAAACAAGCAGCCTTAAGGGAAATATATAATTTTGTGCAAATTGAAGAAGAGAGTCTCCCACAAGCTTGGGGGAGGCTTCTGCAATTAGTTAATTCTTTGTCTGATCATCCTCTCAAGAAAAATGAAATAATTGATATCTTTTATAATGGACTAACCGATGCTTCCAGAGATCACCTAGATAGTTGTGCTGGTTGTGTTTTCAGGGAAAGAACTATTGATCAAGCTGAATTGCTATTGAATAATATGTTGAGCAATGAAAATAATTGGACACTTCCTGAACCAACTCCTAAGCCAACTCCGAAGAAAAGGGGTCTTCTGTTTCTCAGTCCTGAAGATATGCAAGAGGCAAAGAAATTTATGAAAGAAAAGGGTATTAGAGCTGAAGATGTTAAGAATTTACCACCTATTGAAGAAATAGATGGTCTTGATAACCCGGCACAGGTAGTAAAGGTAAATTCTCTCTATAGGTTTGATGACGGTGATATTCCTCGTTATAAGTCTGCTAGCCAATGCATAGATAAGTTTGATAATTTTATTGTTAAACAAGTAAACTTCAAAACTTATGGTTGTAGACAATTCAAACGTATATGATTGAACACTTGAGTGATTATATGTCTAGAGCTAAAGGTGAACTTAAACTTATTAGTAAACATGCTTCTATGGTTACCACTCAAGTAGAACAAGTGCTTAAATCTCAGAATGATTTGCTCAATGAATTAAATAATAAGAAAAATGATAATGTTGTTAGAGTTATGACTAGAGGGGGTAAAATGACTCAGGAACCATTGTATCCTGAGGGCCACCCTAAGAGAATTAAGCAAGCTTCTCAGATAACTAATGTTGATGCACCTAGTCCTTCTAAGAAGAAGAAAAAGAAAAATGATAGGACTTTGCATGCTTCTAGTGAACCTGTTGTTGACACACCTGAGAATCCCAATGATATTTCTATTTCTGATGCTGAAACACAATCTGTTAATGAACATGAACCTAGTGATATGTTAATGATGATGTTCATGTTGATGCTCAACCTAGCAATGACAATGATGTAGAGATTGAACCTGCTGTTGATCTTGATAACCCACAATCAAAGTATCAATGTTATTATAAGAGAGACTTCGTTGCTAGGAAGCACGGTAATGAAAGAGAGCCATGGGTTCAGAAACCTATGCCTTTTCCTCCTAAACCACCCAAGAAAAAGGATGATGAGGATTTTGAGCGCTTTGCTGAAATGATTAGACCCATCTTTTTGCGTATGCGTTTGACTGATATGCTTAAAATGAATCCTTATTCTAAGTATATGAAAGATATTGTTACAAATAAAAGAAAGACACCGGAAGCTGAAATTTCCACCATGCTTACTAATTATAATTTTAAAGGTGGAATACCTAAGAAACTAGGAGATCCAAGAGTACCAACTATACCATGCTCCATTAAAAGAAACTATGTTAAAACTACTTTATGTGATCTTGGAGCCGGTGTTAGTGTTATGCCTCTCTCTTTATATCGTAGACTTGATTTGAATAAGTTGACACCTACTGAAATATCTTTGCAAATGGCCGATAAATCAACTGCTATATCTGTCGGTATTTGTGAGGACGTGCCTGTTGTGGTTGCAAATGTTACTATTTTAACGGACTTTGTTATTATTGATATTCCCGAGGACGATAGTATGTCGATTATTGCTACGTCTTGAGCTTGCGTTGGTTTTCCCCGAAGAGGAGAGGATGATGCAGCAGAGTAGCGTAAGTATTTCCCTCAGTTTTTGAGAACCAAGGTATAAATCCAGTAGGAGGCCTCGCGCAAGTCCCTCGTACGTACACAAAACAAATAGCTCCTCGCAACCAACGCGAATAGGGGTTGTCAATCCCTTCACGGTCACTTACGAGAGTGAGAACTTGTAGAGATGATAGATAATATTTTTGGTATTTTTTTGGTATAAAGATGCAAAGTAAAATAAAAGGCAAAGTAAAGAGTAAAGCAATAATAAAGCGTAGGAAGATTAATATGATGAAAATAGACCCGGGGGCCATATATTTCACTAGTGGCTTCTCTCAAGAGCATAGGTATTTTACAGTGGGTGAACGAATTACTGTTGAGCAATTGACAGAATTGAGCATAATTATGAGAGTATCTAGGTATGATCATGTATATAGGTATCACGTCCGAGACAAGTAGACCGACTCCTGCCTGCATCTACTACTATTACTCCACTCATCGACCGCTATCCACCATGCATCTAGAGTATTAAGTTAATGAAAACATAGTAACGCCTTAAGCAAGATGACATGATGTAGAGGAATAAATTCATGCAATATGATAAATACCCCATCTTGTTATCCTTGAGGGCAACAATACAATACGTGCCTTGCTCCCCTACTGTCACTGGGAAAGGACACCGCAAGATTGAACCCAAAGCTAAACACTTCTCCCATTGCAAGAACTACCAATCTAGTTGGCCAAACCAAACGGATAATTCGAAGAGACTTGTAAAGATAACTCAATCATACATAAAAGAATTCAGAAAAGATTCAAATATTGCTCATAGATAATCTTGATCATAAACCCACAATTCATCAGTCTCAACAAACACACCGCAAAAAGAAGATTACATCGAATAGATCTCCACGAGAGAGGGGGAGACCATTATATTGAGATCCAAAAAGAGAGAAGAAGCCATCTTGCTACTAACTATGGACCCGAAGGTCTGAAGTAAACTACTCACACTTCATCGGAGAGGCTATGATGATGATGTAGAAGCCCTCCATGGTGGATTCCCCTTCCGGCGGAGCTCCGGAACAGGCCCCATGATGGGATCTCGTGGATACAGAAAGTTGCGGAGGTGGAATTAGGTTTTTGGCTCCGTGATTCGATCGACGGGGTGCGTGAGGTATATATAGGAGGAAGAAGTACGTCGGTGGAGCCTCGAGGGGCCCATGAGGTAGGGGGTGCGCCCTCCACCCTCGTGGCCGCCTCGGAGCTTTCTTGACGGAGGGTCCAAGTCTCCCGGGTCTTATCCGGTGAGAAAATCACGTTCCCGACGATTTCATTCCGTTTGGACTCCGTTTGATATTCTGTTTCTTCGGAACACTGAAGTAGGCAAAAAACTGCAATTTTGGGTTGGGCTCCCGGTTAATAGGTTATTCCCAAAAGTAATATAAAAGTGGAAAATAAAGCCCAATATAGTCCAAAACAATAGATAATATAGCATGGAGCAATAAAAAATTATAGATACGTTGGAGGCGTATCAGGCATCGCCAAGCTTAATTCATGCTCGTCCTCGAGTAGGTAAATGATAAAAAGAGAACTTTTGATGCGGAGTGCTACTTGGCATAATTTCAATGTAACTCTTCTTATTTGTGGTATGAATATCCAGATCCGAAAGATTCAAGACAAAAGTTCATATTGACATAAAAATAATAATACTTCAAGCATACTAACAAAGAAATCATGTCTTCTCAAAATAACATGGCCAAAGAAAGTTATCCCTACAAAATCGTATAGTCTGGCTATGCTCTATCTTCACCACACAAAATATTTAAATCATGCACAACCCCGATGACAAGCCAAGCAATTGTTTCATACTTTTGACATTTTCAAAACTTTTTCAATCTTCACGCAATACATGAGCGTGAGCCATGGATATAACACTATATGTGGAATAGAATGGTGGTTGTGGAGAAGACAAAAAGAGGGAAGATAGTCTCACATCAACTAGGCGTATCAACGGGCTATGGAGATGCCCATCAATAGATATCAATGTGAGTGAGTAGGGATTGCCATGCAACGGATGCACTAGAGCTATAAGTATACGAAAGCTCAACAAATGAAACTAAGTGGGTGTGCATCCAACTCGCTTGCTCATGAAGACCTAGGGCAATTTGAGGAAGCCCATCATTGGAATATACAAGCCAAGTTCTATAATGAAAAATTCCCACTAGTATATGAAAGTGACAAAACGAGAGACTCTCTATCATGAAGATCATGGTGCTACTTTGAAGCACAAGTGTGGTAAAAGGATAGTAACATTGTCCCTTCTCTCTTTTTCTCTCATTTTTTATTGGGCCTTTTCTCCCCCTTTTTTATGACCTCTTTTCCTTTTTTTTCGTCCGGAGTCTCATCCCGACTTATGGGGGAATCATAGTCTCCATCATCCTTTCCTCACTTGGGACAATGCTCTAAAAGTGATGATCATCACACTTCTATTTTTCTTACAACTCAACAATTACAACTCGATACTTTAGAACAAAATATGACTCTATATGTGTGCCTCCGGCGGTGTACCGGGATATGCAATGATTCGTAAGTGACATGTATGAAATAATTATGAACGGTGGCTTTGCCACAAATACGATGTCAACTAAATGATCATGCTAAGCAATATGACAATGATGGAGCGTGTCATAATAAACGGAATGGTGGAAAGTTGCATGGCAATATATCTTGGAATGGCTATGGAAATGCCATGATAGGTAGGTATGGTGGCTGTTTTTAGGAAGGTATATGGTGGGTGTATGATACCGGCGAAAATTGCACGGTATTGGAAAGGCTAGCAATGGTGGAAGGGTGAGAAAAGTGCGTATAATCCACGGACTCAACATTAGTCATAAAGAACTCATATACTTATTGCAAAAATCTACAAGTTAACAAAGCAAAGTATTACGTGCATGCTCCTAGGGGGATAGATTGGTAGGAAAAGACCATCGCTCGTCCCCGACCGCCACTCATAAGGAAGACAATCAATAAATAAATCATGCTCTGACTTCGTCACATAACGGTTCACCATACGTGCATGCTACGGGAATCACAAACTTTAACACAAGTATTCCTCAAATTCACAACTACTCAACTAGCATGAATCTAATATTATCACCTCCATATCTCAAAACAATTATCAAGCATCAAACTTTTCTTAGTATTCAACACACTCAAAAGAAAGTTCTACAAATCTTGAATACCAAGCATATTATTATTAAGCGAATTACCATGCTATTTAAGACTCTCAAAATAATCTAAGTGAAGCATGAGAGATCAATAGTTTCTTTAAAACAATTCCACCACCGTGCTCTAAAAGATATAAGTGAAGTACTAGAGCAAAACTACAAAGCTCAAAAGATATAAGTGAAGCACATAGAGCAAAACTATCAAGCTCAAAAGATATAAGTGAAGCACATAGAGTATTCTAACAAATTCCAATTCATGTATGGCTCTCCCAAAGGGTGTGTACAGCAAGGATGATTGTGGTAAACTAACAAGCAAAGACACAAATAATACAAGACGCTCCAAGCAAAACACATATCATGTGGTGAATAAAAATATAGCTCCAAGTGAAATTACCGATGGAAGTGGACGAAAGAGGGGATGCCTTCCGGGGCATCCCCAAGCTTTGAATTTTTGGTGTCCTTGGATTATCTTGGGGGTGCCATGGGCATCCCCAAGATTAGGCTCTTGCCACTCCTTGTTCCATAATCCATCAAAAAAAATTCACCCAAAACTTGAAAACTTCACAACACAAAACGCAACAGAAATCTCGTGAGCTCCGTTAGCGAAAGAAAACAAAAGATCACTTCAAGGTACTGTAATTAAATAGTTCTTTATTTATATTGGTGTTAAACCTACTGTATTCCAACTTCTCTATGGATCATAAACTATTTTACTAGCCATAGATTCATCAAAATAAGCAAACAACACACGAAAAACAGAATCTGTCAAAAACAGAACAGTCTGTAGTAATCTGTAACTAACGCAAACTTATGGAACTCCAAAAATTCAGCCAAAATAGGATGACCTAGGAAATTTGTTTAGTAATCAGCAGAAATTGGAATCACTATTTTATCACGTTATGGTTATTTTTAACAATTGTTTTCGTGAACCGAAAGTTTCTGGAAATTACAGCAAGATCAAATAACTATTATCTTAGAAGATCCTATAGGTTTAACTTGGCACAAACACTAATTGAAACATAAAACCACATCTAAACAGAAGGTAGATGGATTATTTATTCCTAAACAGAAACAAAAACAAAAAAACTAAAAATAAAATTGGGTTGCCTCCCAACAAGCGCTATCGTTTTACGCCCCTAGCTAGGCATAAAAGCAAGGATAGATCTAGGTATTGCCATCTTTGGTAGGCAATTATTCAACGAGGCATCTTCCTTTCTTAGAATTAATTTCTTTTTAGTAATTATCAAACTCTTAGGCACAAGATTGAAAAATTCATTTTTAGCAAAAGGTTCCTTAATGATAGCAAAAAGATCGGGGTGAATACTTATAGATTTATGATCCGCAGTTTCCTTACTAGAGGATTCACCCTTATTCTTAGGAACATACATGAGCTTAGCAACTTTAGTAGGTAGACTTGGAGTATTTTATACGGAAGAAAAAGCAGTTCCCAAGTTGGTAATGATACCCTCAAGTTTATCAATTCTAGAGGAATCTTGATTTATTTTCTCATTAACTATGGGTTCCTTCTCCTTAATATTTTTCAAAGTTACTCCTACCTTAGATCCATATTGGGTAATTTGATTATGGATCTTTTTATCTATATTTTCAATTAACTCAACAGTAGCAACTTTATTTTCAATAATTTCAAGTCTTTGCATTACATGCTCCAAAGTTAACATAGTTCCATTAACCACAAGAGGTGGTGAGCCAAATAAATCTATCATAGCATTATAAGAATCAAAAGTATGGCTACCCAAGAAATTCCCTCTGGTAATGGTATCGAGGATATATCTATACCAAGGATTAGCACCTACATTAAAATTGCGGAGAAGAACTAAGGTATATTGCTTCCTGGTAGATCTATTTTGAGCATTGCAAATTCTATACCAAGCGTCTTTTAGATTTTCTCCCTCCCTTTGTTTAAATTTAGAACTTCATTCTCGGGAGACAACGAAGAAGATATAAGACTATCCATAATGACAGGCAAGCAATCCAACACACGAGCAAACAAAAAAAGGCAAGCGAAAAGAGAGGAGGAGTTGGGAAAGAGAGCGCGAATAAAACGGCAAGGGTGAAGTGGGGGAGAGGAAAACGAGAGGCAAATGGAAAATAATGTAATGCGAGAGATAAGGGATTGTGATGGGTACTTGGTATGTTGACTTGTGCGTAGACTCCCCGGCAACGGCGCCGGAAATCCTTCTTGCTACGTCTTGAGCTTGCGTTGGTTTTCCCCGAAGAGGAGAGGATGATGCAGTAGAGTAGCGTAAGTATTTCCCTCAGTTTTTGAGAACCAAGGTATCAATCCAGTAGCAGGCCATGCGCAAGTCCCTCGTACCTACACAAAACAAATAGCTCCTCGCAACCAACGCGAATAGGGGTTGTCAATCCCTTCACGGTCACTTATGAGAGTGAGATCTGATAGAGATGATAGATAATATTTTTGGTATTTTTTTGGTATAAAGATGCAAAGTAAAATAAAAGGCAAAGTAAAGAGTAAAGCAATAATAAAGTGTAGGAAGATTAATATGATGAAAATAGACCCGGGGGCCATAGATTTCACTAGTGGCTTCTCTCAAGAGCATAGGTATTTTACAGTGGGTGAACGAATTACTGTTGAGCAATTGACAGAACTGAGCGTAATTATGAGAGTATCTAGGTATGATCATGTATATAGGTATCACGTTCGAGACAAGTAGACCGACTCCTGCCTGCATCTACTACTATTACTCCACTCATCGACCGCTATCCAGCATGCATCTAGAGTATTAAGTTAATGAAAACATAGTAACGCCTTAAGCAAGATGACATGATGTAGAGGAATAAATTCATGCAATATGATAAATACCCCATCTTGTTATCCTTGAGGGCAACAATACAATACGTGCCTTGCTGCCCCTACTGTCACTGGGAAAGGACACCGCAAGATTGAACCCAAAGCTAAACACTTCTCCCATTGCAAGAACTACCAATCTAGTTGGCCAAACCAAACGGATAATTCGAAGAGACTTGTAAAGATTACTCAATCATACATAAAAGGATTCAGAAAAGATTCAAATATTGCTCATAGATAATATTGATCATAAACCCACAATTCATCGGTCTCAACAAACACACCGCAAAAAGAAGATTACATCGAATAGATCTCCACGAGAGAGGGGGAGAACATTGTATTGAGATCCAAAAAGAGAGAAGAAGCCATCTTGCTACTAACTATGGACCCGAAGGTCTGAAGTAAACTACTCACACTTCATCGGAGAGGCTATGATGATGATGTAGAAGCCCTCCATGGTGGATTCCCCTTCCGGCGGAGCTCCGGAACTGGCCCCAAGATGAGATCTCGTGGATACTGAAAGTTGCGGCGGTTGAATTAGGTTTTTGGCTCCGTATCTGATCTGACGAGGGTACGTAGGTATATATAGGACGAAGAAGTACGTCGGTGGAGCCTCGAGGGGCCCACGAGGTAGGGGGCGCGCCCTAGGGGGGGGGGCGCCCTCCACCCTCGTGGCCGCCTCGGAGCTTTCTTGACGGAGGGTCCAAGTCTCCTGGATCTTATCCGATGAGAAAATCACGTTCCCGAAGATTTCATTCCGTTTGGACTCCGTTTGATATTCCGTTTCTTTGAAACACTGAAATAGGCAAAAAACAACAATTTTGGGCTGGGCCTCCGGTTAATAGGTTAGTCCCAAAAGTAATATAAAAGTGGAAAATAAAGCCCAATATAGTCCAAAACAATAGATAATATAGCATGGAGCAATCAAAAATTATAGATACGTTGGAGGTGTATCAATTATCCTTGGTAGAACCTTTTTGAATACTGCAGGGGCTGTTATTGATTGCAACAAAGGCAATGCCACTTTTCATGTTAATGATAATGAGCATACGGTACACTTTCTGAGGAAACAACCTCAAGTCCACAGTATAAATTCTATTGGAAAAACTTCAACAATTACTATTGGAGGTTTTGAATTTCCTCCTCCTACTGTCAAGAAGAAATATGATATTCTTATTGTTGGGGACGTGCATATCCCCGCTGAGGTAACCTAGTGCTATTCGAAAATTCTCCGGTTTCATGCGATTCAGAATGAGTTTGTTAACAAGACTTGATCAACCTTGTTAGTGGATTCCTTTTGATGAGCATGAGATGGATGAAGTTAGAAAGCACAACTTTCTGTACCCTCCTTTTACTTTCTGTTATTTAGATTTAATAAAGCAAAAATAGTATTTTCTGTCTGTTTTCTGAATTATCCTTGCAATAAAAAATACCCCGAAAATAAAAGTTCTCCAAATTTCCCGAAAACGAGATATGGTTTTTTGTAGAATATTTAAGAATATCTGGCACTGAGAACACACCAGGGGGAGCCACCACCTGGCCACGAGGGTCCAGGGCGCGCCCCCTGCCTTGTGGGCCCCACGTGGCCCCTCTCCACTTATGCTTGCACCCACACACACCATCTTCCTCCAAAAAAATCACCCACCAGCTCAAACACGAGTTCTAGCTCATCTTGCTGCCATTTTCGATCTCCTTGCTTAAAGCTCCATTCACAAAATTGCTTTGGGGGATTGTTCTTCGGTATGTGACTCCTCCAATGGTCTAATTAGTTTTTGGTCTAGTGCTTTATTTATTGCAAATTTTTGCTGCTTAGGTGACCTTGTTCTTGAGCTTGCATGTCAAATTTATTTGGTCAAAAGTAGTTTTAATGCATGATATAGCCTCTAGGCACTTGTGGGAGTAGTTTCTATCAATTTTGTTGATTGGTTCACTTTTATTTTGAGTTACTAATTTTTTTAGGAATTTTCAGAAAATTATGAAGAGACTATTAAGGGGCTCCTCGAGCCGGAGCTCGAAGGATAAGCAAAGTGAAGAGGATAGAAGCCCAAATATAATCTCCCTCGCACCACGGAGGTTCGGCCGTGTGAATGGCCTTGTGAGGAGTTCTTGGGAGGAGCCGGGATTCATGATGATTTTTATTACTTGGCTGAGAATGCGGGCCTCATCGACTTCCTCTGCGACCAGCGCAAATAGTATCTCCTCCTCACTAATATTTTCATGCAAATTTTTTACTTTCATGCTAAGAAATCACCACCTTCAGTGGTATTTCACTTATATGATGAGGTTAAGGTGTTGTCACTATATGATTTCTGTCGGGTTTGGAAGACACCCTTTGCGGGCAGCATAGAGGAACCACATCGTAATGATGTGGAAGGGTTTATTGATATGATTGTTGTAGGGGAAACAAGGAAAGTTTCCGATGCAAGAATCACTAGCATACATTTTCCTATTCTATGTTACTTTGCAATATTTGCTAGTAGATTTAATTGGTCGTGGGAACAGTGGAAACCTTAGTGCCCCTCATATTGTTATTTTGCGCCATGCCTTCTTTCGTGATGCTACTTTCAATTTAGGAGCTATTGTTGCTAAACGATGAAATCTGAAGTGTACAAAGGGTCCCATCTTTGGAGCCATCTTTGCTTCGCGCCTTCCTGCACACTTTAACATACCTATTAGGCATTATGAGAAAGAGGAAAAGTTGCTGCCCCCTATTCTCTTAGACTATAAAAGTATGGTAGCATGTGATTTTATTGTTAAAGATAAGAAGAAGATTCTTAAGTATAAATTGATATTTCATAAAAGTTACTCTGAGATTATTACCTTGCCTGCAGCCTCTCTGTTTAACATACTTTCAGGCACGTACCTCATCTTGCCGGAGGCCATTTATGCGTACTGGAGCCTGACACAAGTTCCAGAGCCTGAGCCTAAGTCACCACTTGACTCTTATCGGCAGTCTGTTTATCAGTGGGATCCGGAGGAGATCGCCAAACAGTGGCACCCAGAGGACACTCCTCCGCATACCGGAGAGAGCAGCTTTGATCCTTGGGCATAGACCAACTTAGGCCAAAAGCCTAAGCTTGGGGGAGTACATATTTCTCACCGACATTACATTCATGTTCACACACTCATGCCAGTTGTCGGTGATCATACTTTTTCATTGTACTATCCAGGCTAGTTTAATTTCTATTTTAAGTGTTCTTCTTGTGTGTTTGAAAAACCTTAAGAAAAACAAAAAATAGTTGTAGCTTTTAGCTAGTTTACTTTCCATGCCTGTAGTAGTAATAACTAAAAGAAAACCCAAAAAGATTTATCGTTCTTCTTTTGCTTGTTGGGAGCTTTCCCGTGTAAATAGTTTTATTTCTTTTCTTTTCTTTGGGGTCGAGAGCAGAAGACCATGATGAAAATGTTGAGTGGCTCTTATATGCATTATTGTTGATTTAACCAAGAGCCCATATTACCTTGTCTTCTCCCTTGAATTGAATGCTTGCAGATTCCAGTTTAGTCCAATGCACGTGCACTATTATTATTATCCACACCGTTCGGTCGTGCAAGTGAAAGGTAATAATGACGATATATGATGGATTGATTGAGATGAGAAAAGCTGGTATGAACTTGACCTATCTTGTTTTTGTAAATATGATTAGTTCATCGTTCCTGATTGAGCCTATTATGAATGAAACATGTTTGCAATGACAATTATAGATTATAGTTGCTCATGTCATGCTTAATTTGCTAGGAGTGTATAATGGTTTACCTGGCATGCCAACATGCTATTAAAATGGTTGTGGTGTGGTATGATAGGGGGGTATCGTCCTTTGAATGATTCGAGTGGCTCGACTTGGCACATGTTCACGCATGTACTTGAAACAAAATCAACATAGATGTCGGTCTCAAAACCGGCGGATCTCGGGTAGGGGGTCCAGAACTGTGCGTCTAAGGTCGATGGTAATAGGGGACAGGGGACATGATGTTTACCTAGGTTCAGGCCTTCTCTATGGAGGTAATACCCTACTTCCTGCTTGATTGATCTTGATGAATATGAGTATTACAAGAGTTGATCTACCTCGAGATCGTAATGGCTAAAACTCTAGAAGTCTAGCCTGTATGACTATGATTTTGATTCTTGCCTCTACGGACTAAGCCCTCCGGTTTATATAGACACCGGAGGGGACTAGGGTTGTACAAAGTCGTTACAGAGAAAGGAATCTTCATATCCGGACGCCAAGCTTGCCTTCCACGCCAAGGAGAGTCCCATCCGAACACGGGTGAGACTATTCGGTCTTGTATCTTCACAGCCCATCAATCCGGCCCATGTCCAACAGGCCGGACGCCCGAGGACCCCTTAATCCAGGACTCCCTCAGTAGCCCCTGAACCAGGCTTTCAATGATGATGTGTCCGGCGCGCAGATTGTCTTCGGCATTGCAAGGCGGGCTCCTCCTCCCATGACTTCAAAGGGCTGTATTCGGCCTTCCATTTAATGTCGTTCCCATCGGCTCCTGTGCATGCACAGCTTCAGCTTCCACGTGTTGAGTGAATACGAGAGGTCAGGGTATTTTTCGCATATAACACCCCGGCCATGTAAGAAAAGCGTCTATTTAAAGGGATTGGATCTCAGATCCATTCCACATCACGCGAAAAATCCTCCGAGCTTGCTAGGAAAAACCACTCCAACATGGCGAGTGCTCCGAGCTCTTCCCCCCCGCAGATCTAGTCCCCGTTCGAGCAGGATTGACTTCCTTCAACGGCGGGGCTTAGGCTGAGAATTTCCCCAATCCATCCAGGGGGAACGAGTGTGCATCGTCCCCTACTTGCTAAGAGGCTTTGGATTTGCAATCCATCCGTTCCTCCGAGGGCTTCTGGAGTATTATGGCCTTCAACTTCACAACTTCACTCCTACCTCCATCCTGCACATCGCGGGTTACGTCGCTCTTTGTGAGCTATTCCTGGGTTGCGAAACCCATTTTGAATTGTGGAGGAAGTTATTCTGCCTCGTCCTCCGCAACCAAGATGGATCAATATTTGAAGTAGGCGGAGCCGAGGTATGGCGTATCGCCGAGACCGGATACCTGTCCGGCACACCGAAGAAGGCATCCGAGGAGTGGCCTTCCGAATGGTTCTATATCGAGGACGTCGCCTTTCCTGACCCAGTTCGAATGGGTCTTCCTGAATTTACAAGTGTTCCGTTGAAGAAACGCCACAGCTGGCGCCCTCGGAGCTTCGAGGAGGAAGATAGTGCGGAAGTCCGTCAACTGATGAGCAAGATAAAGACGCTTGCTCAGTCCGGATCATCAATAGTCAAGGTAATGGCGACTTCCATAGTGCGAGGGGTGCAGCCACTTCAATACAGAGGGCTTCCCATGTGGCACTACAATGGGGAAGATGACGCTTCCCGCTGCGGTCGGAAGGGTCCGGACACCCCCGCCGCTTTGGCAAAAATATTAGCCGAGCTGTTCAAAGGGGAGCAAGAGGAATTTATTAGCATTAGGCGCAGGGACGGATTCTCCATGTACAATCCTCCTAGCTGGGTGAGTTCCAACCCCGCTGCACCACTCGTTCTACTCCCTGAGTTACTTTTAATGAACCTTAATCCGTCCATTTGTAACAGAAATGGCGAAAGATCACCGAGGGGCTATATAGCCCCGTCCCATAGCCAGAGGACCACAACCGGGACCTTGACCCCGAATTCGAAGAGGATCCAGACATATTTGTGGTGCTCGAGGATGGGGTGTTCTACCAGGCGAGCTCGGCATGGAAGTGGCCATCACCGCCGACTATCCCGGTCTTCTCCCTGCCTCACACGTAAGTAATCAGTAGGCATCTCCTCCAAAAGAGCCTCCTCGTTCTGCCTCACCCACCGCACTGTCTCGTGCTCCAAAGGGGAGGCCTTTGGCGCGCCACGGTACACCAGAGGGTACTCCAAAGAGAGCGACACCCACGCCGAGCAAGCCTTCGAAGAGGAAGGCAACCGAAGGCCCGGCCAAGCCTTCCTCAAAGAGGTATGGCTTCGTAAGTATGCCCCTTGGTAGTCACATCCAATTGCGACATTCCGTTTGTGTTTTTCTAGGAAAAGCGTTCGCCGGACTATGTCCGGGGGTGCTACCGGTCATACTCCCAACAGCCAGGTTCCAGACCCTGCCATGAAGACAAGGCAAGATATGGGAGTGACACTGGATTGTCCTTTGGCCGAGGATTCGGATGATGTATCCATCACAAACTTAGAAGTGGAGAGCGCCATGGGTCATCGGCGCCGGAGGGCCGTCCTTCGCGACCCTGATTTTACAAAAGAGGCATTCAATGCCTTTAGCTCGGCGGATGCATACATCCGCGCTGCTCGAGACAGGCTTACCAGAGCCGCAGACCAGAATTTGAACGATATGCGGGTAAGTTTATATTATATCAATCTGATAATTATATACCAGGAGCCCCCGAGACTTGAAGAAGTTGATACAACTAATTTAAGGATCATCGTATAACCAGGTGCTTACGAAGAATAACAACCTTTTGTCTCACGAACTAGAAAGGTATCGGACCCGGCTAACTGTTGCTACTGCCGAACTGGAGAAATCCAAGAAGGCGTCCCCTGGTAATGTTCCCTTCCATTGAGAAAACATAATTATATACCAGCAATGCTAACACTGTTGCTCATCTCATGGCAGGATCATCAGATCAACTGAAGGAGCAACAGAAAGCCGCTCAAGCGAGAGAACAAGAAGCCAAAAGACTACTGGCCGCGGGCGAACATGTGCTGACACGAGTTAGAGAGGAGAAAAACAAGCTCCAGGATTCCAACACCCAGCTGGGCGAAGAACTGAAAGATGTGCGGGCCCAGCTGGCTGACTCTGTGAAGGAAAATAAGAGGCTTCGAGGCGGCATATTTAGTATGTGGTCAAACTTACCTCCGTGTAATTCTAAGATGAAAGGGACTGACAGAATTATTTCTGTAGGTATGCTGATTGGCCGTCCCGAAGAGGAGGTGTCCGGATTCTCGGGCGATCTGCTAGAAGAACTGTCGCAAATGCACGAGCAAGCTTGGCAGGCGATGCGAAGTGTTGTCAAGGCTTTATGGCCATCGGCCTCCCCTCCAGGAAGAATGGAGGAGCTTATACAGCTATTCAGGGGAGCGCGGTGGCGTTTCCGGTTATGGAAGATATTGTTGGAAATATGCCCTAGAGGCAATAATAAATTAGTTATTATTATATTTCCTTGTTCATGATAATCGTTTATTATTCATGCTATAATTGTATTGACCGGAAACAGCGATACATGTGTGGATACATAGACAACACCATGTCCCTAGTAAGCCTCTAGTTAACTAGCTCGTTGATCAATAGATGGTTACGGTTTCGACCATGGACATTGGATGTCATTGATAACGGATCACATCATTAGGAGAATGATGTGATGGACAAGACCCAATCCTAAGCCTAGCACAAAGATCGTGTAGTTCAGTATGCTAAAGCTTTTCTAATGTCAAGTATCTTTTCCTTAGACCATGAGATCGTGCAATTCCGGATACCGTAGGAGTGCTTTGGTGTATCAAACGTCACAACGAATCGGGTGACTATAAAGGTGCACTACAGGTATCTCCGAAAGTGACCATTGGGTTGACACGGATCGAGGCGGGATTTGTCACTCCGTAAACGGAGAGGTATCTCTGGGCCCACTCGGTAGGACATCATCATAATGTGCACAATGTGACCAAGGGGTTGATCACGGATGATGTGTTACGGAACGAGTAAAGAGACTTGCCGGTAACGAGATTGAACAAGGTATCGGGATACCGACGATCGAATCTCGGCAAGTACAATACCGCTAGACAAAGGGAATTGTATACGGATCGATTGAGTCCTTGACATCGTGGTTCATCCGATGAGATCATCGTGGAACATGTAGGAGCCAACATGGGTATCCAGATCCGCTGTTGGTTATTGACCGGAGAACGCCTCGGTCATGTCGATGATTCCCGAACCCGTAGGGTCTACACTTAAGGTTCGATGGCGCTAGGGTTATAAAGGAAGTTTGTATGTGGTTACCGAATGTTGTTCGAGTCCGGATGAGATCCCGGACGTCACGAGGAGTTCGGAATGGTCCGGAGGTAAAGATTTATATATGGAAAGTTGTTGTTGGGTTAGGAAAAGTTCGGGTTTTTCGGTATTGTACCGGAAGCTTCGGAAGGTTCGGAGGATTCGAGGGGTCCGGAGGTCCGGAAATTGTTCCACCACGTCCAATACAGTAGCATGGGCTGTAGGGGGCGCCCTAGCCATAATGGGCCAAGGGAACCAGCCCCCAAGGCCCATGCGCATGGGAGGGGGGAAACCCTAAGGGGAGGGCCTCCACTTGACTTGGGAGGCCTCCTCCCCTCTTGGCCGCCCCAAGTCCCATCTAGGGCTGGCCGCACCCTTGGGGTGGGAAACCCTAAAGGGGCGCAGCCCCTTTCCCTATATATACTTGAGGTTTTGGGCTGCCCAACACACGAGAACCTCTCCCTCTTGGTGCAGCCCTGCCTCTCCTCCTCCTCCTCTCCCTAGGTGCTTGGCGAAGCCCTGCGGGATTGCCACGCTCCTCCATCACCACCATGCCGTTGTGCTGCTGTTGGATGGTGTCTTCCTCAACCTCTCCCTCTCTCCTTGCTGGATCAAGGCCTGGGAGACGTCACCGGGCTGTACGTGTGTTGAACGCGGAGGTGCCGTCCGTTCGGCACTTGATCATCGGTGATTTGAATCACGACGAGTACGACTCCTTCAACCCCGTTCACTTGAACGCTTCCGCTTAACGATCTACAAGGGTATGTAGATGCACTCTCCTTCCCTCGTTGCTAGTTTCTCCATAGATAGATCTTGGTGACACGTAGGAAAATTTTGAATTTCTGCTACGTTCCCCAACAGTGGCATCATGAGCTAGGTCTATTGCGTAGATTCTTTGCACGAGTAGAACACAAAGTAGTTGTGGGCGTTGATTTTGTTCAATATGCTTACCGTTACTAGTCCAATCTTGTTTCGACGGTATTGTGGGATGAAGCGGCCCGGACCGACCTTACACGCATTTCACGTGAGGCAGGTTCCACCGACCGACATGCACTTGGTGCATAAGGTGGCTAGCGGTGCCGTCTCTCCCACTTTAGTCGGAATGGATTCGATGAAAAGGGTCCTTATGAAGGGTAAATAGCAATTGGCATATCACGTTGTGGTTTTGCGTGAGGTAAGAAACGTCTTGCTAGAAACCCATAGCAGCCACGTAAAACATGCAAACAACAATTAGAGGACGCCTAACTTGTTTTTGCAGGGTATGCTATGTGATGTGATATGGCCAAGAAGAATGTGATGAATGATATGTGATGTATGAGATTGATCATGTTCTTGTAATAGGATTCACGACTTGCATGTCGATGAGTATGACAACGGCAGGAGCCATAGGAGTTGTCTTTATTTATTGTATGGCCTGCGTGTCATTAAACAACGCCATGTAATTACTTTACTTTATTGCTAACGGTAGCCATAGTAGTAGAAGTAATAGTTGGCGAGACAACTTCATGAGGACACGATGATGGAGATCATGATGATGGAGATCATGGTGTCATGCGGTGACGATGATGATCATGGAGCCTCAAGATGGAGATCAAAGGAGCAAAATGATATTGGCCATATCATGTCACTATATAATTGCATGTGATGTTTATTATGTTTATGCATCTTGTTTACTTAGAACGATGGTAGTAAATAAGATGATCCCTTACACAAATTTCAAGAAGTGTTCTCCCCGATCGTGCACCGTTGCTACAGTTCGTCGCTTCTAAGCACCACGTGATGATCGGGTGTGATGGATTCTTACGTTCACATACAACGGGTGTAAGACAGATTTACACAGCAAAAACACTTGGGGTTAACTTGACGAGCCTAGCATGTGCAGACATGGCCTCGAACACGGAGACCGAAAGGTCGAGCATGAGTCGATAGTAGATACGATCAACATGAAGATGTTCACCGATGATGACTAGTCCGTCTCACGTGATGATCGGACACGGCCTAGTTGACTCGGATCATGTAATCACTTAGATGACCGAGAGGATGTCTATCGAGTGGGAGTTCATAAGATGAACTTAATTATCTTGAACATAGTCAAAAGACCTTTTGCAAATTATGTCGAAGCTCGCACTTTAGTTCCACTGTTTAGATATGTTCCTAGAGAAAATATAGTTGAAAGTTGACAGTAGCGTTTATGCGGACAAGAGAAAGCTTATGTCCTTAATGCACCGCTCAGTGTGATGAACCCCAAACGTCGTTTGTGGATGTTGCGAACATCGGACATACACGTTTTGATAACTACGTGATGGTTCAGTTAAACGGTTTAGAGTTGAGGCACCAAAGACGTTTTCGAAACGTCACGGAACATATGAGATGTTTCGATGGCTGAAATTGGGATTTCAGGCTCGTGCCCACATCAAGAGGTATGAGACCTCCGACGATTTTCTTAGCCTGAAAACTAAGGGAGAAAAGCTCAATCGTTGAGCTTGTGCTCAGATTGTCTGAGTGCAACAATCACTTGAACCGAGTGGGAGTTGATCTTCCAGATGAGATAGTGATGTTTCTCCAAAGTCATTTCCACCAAGCTGCTAGAGCTTCGTGATGAACTATAACATATCAAGGATAGAGATGATGATCCTTGAGGTATTCGCGTTGTTTGACATCGCGAAGGTAGAAATCAAGAAGGAGCATCAATTGTTGATGGTTGGTGAAACCACTAGTTTCAAGAAGGGCAAGGGCAATAAGGGATACTTCACGAAATGGCAAATCAGCTGCTGCTCCAGTGAAGAAACCCAAGGTTGAACCCAAACCCGAGACTAAGTGCTTCTGAGATAAGGGGAACAGCCACTGGAGTAGAATTACCCTAGATACTTGGTAGATAAGAAGGCAGGCAAGGTCGATAGAAGTATATTTCATATACATTATGTTAATGTGTACTTTACTAGTACTCCTAGTAGCACCAGGGTATTAGATACGGTTCGGTTGCTAAATGTTAGTAACTCAAATAAAAGCTACGGAATAAAGGAGACTAGCTAAAGGTGAGTCGACGATATGTGTTGGAATTGTTTCCAAGGTTGATATGATCAAACATCGCACGCTCCCTCTACCATCAAGATTAGTATTAAACCAGAATAATTATCATTTGGTGTTTGCGTTGAGCATAGACATGATTGGATTATGTCTATCGCAATACGGTTATTCATTTAAGGAGAATAATGGTTACTCTATTTATTTGAATAATAGCTTCAATGGTCTTGCACCTAAAGGAATGGTTTATTGAATCTCGATTGTAGTGATACACATTTTCATGCCAAAAGATATAAGATAGTAATGATAGTACCACTTACTTGTGGCACTGCCATATAAGTCATAAAACACATGAAGAAGCTCCATGTTGATGGATCTTTGGACTCACTCGTTTTTGAAAAGTTTGAGATATGTGAACCATGTCTATTGGTGTATACGCATGAAGAAACTCCATGCAGATGGATCGTTTGGACTCACTTGATTTTGAATCACTTGAGATATGCAAAACATACCACATGGGCAAGATGACTGAAAAACCTCGGTTTCAATAAGATGGAACAAGATAGCAATTTGTTGGAAGTAACACATTTTGATGTGTGCAGTCCAATGAGTGCTTTGAGGCATGCTGATGAATATCGTTATGTTCTGACTTCACAGATGATTCGAGTAGATATTGAGTATATTGACTTGATGAAGCACGAGTCTGAATTATTGAATGGTTCAAGTAATTTCAGAGTGAAGTTGAAGATCATCGTGACAAGAGGATAGAATGTCTATGATATGATCATAGAGATGAATATCTGAGTTACGAGTTTTGGCACACAATGAGACATTGTGGAAATTGTTTCACAACTAAATACCGCCTGGAACACCATATTGGTGATGGTGTGTCCGAACATCATAGTTGCACCTTATTGGATATGGTGCGTACCATGATGTCTCTTATCGAATTTCCACTATCGTTCATGGGTTAGGCATTAGAGACAACCACATTCACTTTAAATAGGGCACCACGTAATTCCGTTGAGATGACACCATATGAACTATGGTTTAGAGAAACCTAAGCTGTCATTTCTTGAAAGTTTGGGGCTGCGACGCTTATGTGGAAAAGTTTCAGGTTGATAAGCTCGAACCCAAAGCGGACAAAATGCATCTTCATAGGACACCCAAAACAGTTGGGTATACCTCCTAATTCAGATCCGGAAGCAATAGGGATTGTTTCTTGAATCGGGTCCTTTCTCGAGGAAAAGTTCGTCTCGAAAAGTTGAGTGGGAGGATGGTGGAGACTTGATAAGGTTATTGAACCGTCACTTCAACTAGTGTGTAGTAGGGCACAGGAAGTTGTTCCCGTGGCACCTACACCAATTGAAGTAGAAGCTTATGATAGTGATCATGAAACTTCGGATCAAGTCACTAACGTACCTCGTAGGGTGACAAGGATGCGTACCACATCAGAGTGGCATAGTAATCCTGTCTTGAAGGTCATGTTGCTAGACAACAATGAACCTACGAGCTATGGAGAAGCGATGGTGGGCCCAAATTCCGACAAATGGTTAGAAACCATGAAATCCGAGGTAGGATCCATGTATCATAACAAAGCATGGACTTTGGTGGACTTGCCCGATGATCGGCAAGCCATTGATATAAATGGGTCTTTAAGAAGAAGACGGACGTGGACGGTAATGTCACCGTCCTATGAAGCTCGACTTGTGGCGAAGAGTTTTCACAAGTTCAAGGAGTTGACTACAATGAGATTCTCTCATTCGTAGCGATGCTTAAGTCCGTCGGAATCATGTTAGCATAAGCTGCATTTATGAAATCTGGCAAATGGATGTCAAAATGAGTTTCCTTACCAGTTTTCGTAAGGAAAGGTTGTATGTGATACAATCAGAAAAGTATTGTCGATCCTAAGGATGCTAAGAGGTATGCTAGCTCCAGCGATCCTTCTAAGGACTGGAGTAAGCATCTCGGAGTTGGAATGTGCGCTTTGATGAGACGATCAAAGATTTTGGGTGTATACAAAGTTTATGAGAAACTTGTATTTCCAAAGAAGTGAGTGGGAGCACTATAGAATTTTTGATGAGTATATGTTGTTGACATATTGTTGATCAGAAATGATGTAGAATTTCTGGAAAGCATATAGGGTTATTTGAAAAGTGTTTTTCAAGTGAAAACCTGTATTAAGCTACTTGAACATTGAGCATCAAGATCTATAGTGATAGATCAAAAACGCTCAATGGTACTTTCAAATGAGCACATACCTTGACATGATCTTGAAGGTGTTCAAGATGGATCAGTCAAAGAAGGAGTTCTTGCACGAGATGTAAGGTATGAAGTTAAGAGTTAAAGCTCGACCACGGCAGAAAAGAGAGAAAGGACGAAGGTCGCCCCTATGATTCAGACGTAGGCTCTATAGTATGCTATGCTGTGTCTGCACTGATGTGTGCCTTGCTACATATCGGCAAGAGAGTACAAAGGTGATCAAGGAGTGGATCACCGGATAGCGGTCAAAATTATCCTTAGAGGAATAAGGACATGTTTCTCGATTATGGAGGTGATAAAGAGTTGGCGTAAAGGGTTACGTCGATGCAAGCTTTAACACCTATCCGAGTGACTCGAGAAGCAAACCGGATCGTATAGTGGAGCAACCATTTGGAATAGCTCCAAGTGGAGCGTGAAAGCAGCATTTACAATATGACATAGAGAATTGCGAAGTACACACGGATCTGAAAGGTTCAGACCGTTGACTAAAACCTCTCTCACAAGCAAAACATGATCAAACCCCGAACTCATTGAGACTTAATCACATGGTGATGTGAACTAGTTTAAGACACTAGTAAACTCTTTGGATGTTGGTCACATGGCGATGTGACTTATCGATGTTAATCACATGGCGATGTGAACTAGATTATTGACTCTAGTGCAAGTGGGAGACTGTTGGAAATATGCCCTAGAGGCAATAATAAATTAGTTATTATTATATTTCCTTGTTCATGATAATCGTTTATTATTCATGCTATAATTGTATTGACCGGAAACAGCGATACATGTGTGGATACATAGACAACACCATGTCCCTAGTAAGCCTCTAGTTAACTAGCTCGTTGATCAATAGATGGTTACGGTTTCGACCATGGACATTGGATGTCATTGATAACGGGATCACATCATTAGGAGAATGATGTGATGGACAAGACCCAATCCTAAGCCTAGCACAAAGATCGTAGTTCAGTATGCTAAAGCTTTTCTAATGTCAAGTATCTTTTCCTTAGACCATGAGATCGTGCAATTCCGGATACCGTAGGAGTGCTTTGGGTGTATCAAACGTCACAACGAATCGGGTGACTATAAAGGTGCACTACAGGTATCTCCGAAAGTGACCATTGGGTTGACACGGATCGAGGCGGGATTTGTCACTCCGTAAACGGAGAGGTATCTCTGGGCCCACTCGGTAGGACATCATCATAATGTGCACAATGTGACCAAGGGGTTGATCACGGGATGATGTGTTACGGAACGAGTAAAGAGACTTGCCGTAGCGAGATTGAACAAGGTATCGGGATACCGACGATCGAATCTCGGGCAAGTACAATACCGCTAGACAAAGGGAATTGTATACGGGATCGATTGAGTCCTTGACATCGTGGTTCATCCGATGAGATCATCGTGGAACATGTGGGAGACAACATGGGTATCCAGATCCCGCTGTTGGTTATTGACCGGAGAACGTCTCGGTCATGTCTGCATGATTCCCGAACCCGTAGGGTCTACACACTTAAGGTTCGATGACGCTAGGGTTATAAAGGAAGTTTGTATGTGGTTAACGAATATAGTTCGGAGTCCCGGATGAGATCCCGGACGTCACGAGGAGTTCCGGAATGGTCCGGAGGTAAAGATTTATATATGGAAAGTTGTTGTTGGGTTAGGAAAAGTTCGGGTTTTTCGGTATTGTACCGGAAGCTTCGGAAGGTTCCGGAGGATTCGGAGGGGTCCGGAGGTCCGGAAATTGTTCCACCACGTCCAATACAGTAGCATGGGCTGTGGGGGCGCCCTAGCCATAATGGGCCAAGGGAACCAGCCCCCAAGGCCCATGCGCATGGGAGGGGGAAACCCTAAGGGGAGGGCCTCCACTTGACTTGGGAGGCACTCCTCCCCTCTTGGCCGCCCCCAAGTCCCATCTAGGGCTGGCCGCACCCCTTGGGGTGGAAACCCTAAAGGGGCGCAGCCCCTTTCCCCTATATATACTTGAGGTTTTGGGCTGCCCAACACACGAGAACCTCTCCCTCTTGGTGCAGCCCTGCCTCTCCTCCTCCTCCTCTCCCTAGGTGCTTGGCGAAGCCCTGCGGGATTGCCACGCTCCTCCATCACCACCATGCCGTTGTGCTGCTATTGGATGGTGTCTTCCTCAACCTCTCCCTCTCTCCTTGCTGGATCAAGGCCTGGGAGGCGTCACCGGGCTGTACGTGTGTTGAACGCGGAGGTGCCGTCCGTTCGCACTTGATCATCGGTGATTTGAATCACGCAGTGCGACTCCTTCAACCCGTTCACTTGAACGCTCCGCTTAACGATCTACAAGGGTATGTAGATGCACTCTCCTTCCCTCGTTGCTAGTTTCTCCATAGATAGATCTTGGTGACACGTAGGAAAATTTTGAATTTCTGCTACGTTCCCCAACAGATATCGGCCTGCCGGGAAGGTGCACGAGAAGCCTGGGCCATGGTGAAAACACGGTATACCAAGCTTGATCCGAATCATATGGCTCGGGTTGGACATTTAGGGTCAAATGGAAAAGAAATTCCCGTTAATTTGGTATATGACCAAGTCGAAGTAGCCGCCAAATATTCCCAACAGGATTGTAAGTTAGACAGCCTGTTAGACGGTACAGAGAAGGAAATGTTTGAGTCCAAGTGACTATGTACTTTCCTTGACATATTTTTCCCTAGCCAGATTGTAAAACGATTGTCATGGCAGACCTTTTCGCTTCGACCTCTGGACCCGAAGGTGGGAGTGTTTCTGAATACCTGAGCGGCAAAAATAGACCGGGGTATGCGTGGAAACTAGTCTTAGGGGTCATAGTTGCTTGAACAGACAAGTTGTATCCGACTAGCTATGTTATATTACATTGTGATTGTAATAAACATCTTCCAGAGAGAATAGTTCTGTTAAGGGTTCCTTTCCCTGGGTGTACAAGCGTTAATCTGCATGTCTGAACTGTGATTGCAGAAATTGCAGTATGCGTAGCATCTAGGGGTTCACAATGGGGTGAATGCAAAAACATCTTTAGTCCGCCGAACGAATATTACCTTAAGAACGCTAGCTTTCGGCTTCACCCAGTCTGAGATACAAATGCGGATGACCCGGCAGTAACAATCGCAGAGGTGCTCCCTTTATGCCCAAGTCGAAATAACGGGAACGTAGGGCATAAGCACAGGAGCCAGGCAACCCAGCTTGGCAAAAACTTAAGTCATATCGATGCATATAATGGCGAAGAAAAGGTACACATGGGAAAAAACGCATATGTGATGAGGGTGATGCTAGGAAAAATAACAATAATAAGCTTCTGTCCAAGAAGCCCCCAGGTATAATGGACGTACATATTTGAAGATGTATACATCACGGTTGCACAGTTTAGCCACACAAAAGCTTTAAGGCTAAAAAAGAAAAAAAACGAAAAGAGAGGAAAAAATAATAATGGAAATAATAGGGAGAAGGAGACGAACAAAGAGTACGGCGCTGGGCATAGAATCTTCGGAGTCTGGCCGCGTTCCAGGGGTTAGGCTCTAGGCGATTGTCTGACACATCATGCAGGCAGTACGATCCTCTAGTGAGAACTTCATCAATGATGAAGGAACCCTCCCACTTGGGCTTGAGTTTGTCCTTTTTCTTCTCAGGCAAGCGTAGAACGAGTTCGCTAACATTATAAGTCTTGGCCCGTACTTCTCTGCTTTGATATCTTTGGGCCTGTTGTTGATAAAATGCGGAATGGGATTTTGCAACATCACGCTCCTCCTCCAGGGCATCTAGGTTGTCCTACCGATCAAGCTCGGCCTCTCTCTCTTCGTACATGCGCACGCGAGGTGAGTCATGAATAATGCCGCACGGTAACACAGCCTCCGTGCCATACACCATGAAGAAAGGTGTATATCCAGTGGTGCGGTTGGGCGTGGTCCATGATGACCCACAAGTATAGGGGATCTATCGTAGTCCTTTCGATAAGTAAGAGTGCTGAACCCAACGAGGAGCAGAAGGAAATGATAAGCGGTTTTCAGCAAGGTATTCTCTGCAAGCACTGAAATTATCGGTAACAGATAGTTTTGTGATAAGGTAATTTGTAACGAGTAACAAGTAACAAGTGTAAATAAAGTGCAGCAAGGTGGCCCAATCCTTTTTGTAGCAAAGGACAAGCCTGGACAATTTCTTATATAGAGAAAAGCGCTCCCGAGGACACATGGGAATTATCGTCAAGCTAGTTTTCATCACGTTCATATGATTCGCGTTCGGTACTTTGATAATTTGATAGGTGGGTGGACCGGTGCTTGGGTGTTGTCCTTACTTGGACAAGCATCCCACTTATGATTAACTCCTATTGCAAGCATCCGCAACTACGAAAGAAGTATTAAGGTAAACCTAACCATAGCATGAAACATATGGATCCAAATCAGCCCCTTACGAAGCAACGCATAAACTACGGTTTAAGCTTCTGTCACTCTAGCAACCCATCATCTACTTATTATTTCCCAATGCTTTCCTCTAGGCCCAAACAATGGTGAAGTGTCATGTAGTCGACGTTCACATAACACCACTAGAGGAGAGACAAAATACATCTCATCAAAATATCGAACGAATACCAAATTCACATAACTACTTATATCAAGACTTCTCCCATGTCCTCAGGAACAAACGTAACTACTCACAAAGCATATTCATGTTCATAATCAGAGGGATATTAATATACATATAGGATCTGAACATATGATCTTCCACCAAATAAACCAACTAGCATCAACTACAAGGAGTAATCAACACTACTAGCAACCCACAGGTACCAATCTGAGGCTTTGGGACAAAGACTGGATACAAGAGATGAACTAGGGTTTGAGAGGAGATGGTGTTGGTGAAGATGTTGATGGAGATTGATCCCGTCCCGATGAGAGGATCGTTGGTGATGACGATGGCGATGATTTGCCCCTCCCAGAGGGAAGTTTCCCCGGCAGAACAGCTCTGCCGGAGCCCTAGATTGGTTCCGCCAAGGTTCTGCCTCGTGGCGGCACAGTTTCTTCCCAAAAGCTTGCTTATAATTTTTTCTTGAACGAAAGACTTCATATAGCAGAAGATGGACACCGGAGGCCTACCAGGGGGCCCATGAGGCAGGGGGCGCGGCCCGCACCCTCGTGGTCAGGGTGTGGGCCCCCTCTGGTATTTTCTTCGCTCAATATTTTTTATTATTTCCAAAAATAACTTCAGTGGAGTTTCAGGACTTTTGGAGTTGTGCAGAATAGGTCTCTAATATTTGCTCCTTTTCTAGCCCAGAATTCCAGCTGCCGGCATTCTCCCTCTTCATGTAAACCTTGTAAAATAAGAGAGAATAGGCATAAGTATTGTGACATAACGTGTAATAACAACCCATAATGCAATAAATATCGATATAAAAGCATGATGCAAAATGGACGTATCAGTCTGCAGCCCCTAGAGTATGAAGTCGAGCTCATCAACCTAGTGTTTGTCTGATTCTTTCAAAGACCGCACTAGTCTGGGTTTGATGCCGCTCATAATAAGATCATTGGCCCATTCGACTTGACCGTTTGTTTGCGGGTGATAGACGAAGGCGTAATCGAGCTTAATGCCCATATTGGCACACCAGGTTTTCACCTCATCGGTTGTGAAGTTGGAGCCATTATCGGTGATGTTGCTATCTGGAACACCATAACGGTGCACCACACCGGATATGAATTATATCACTGACCCGGCCTTGGCCGTTTTAACTGGTTTGGCCTCTATCCACTTAGTGAATTTGTCCACTGTGACTAGCAGATATTTTTTCTTATGGCTTCCTCCTTTAAGGGGTCCGACCATATCAAGCCCCCAGACCGTGAAAGGCCAAGTGATGGGGATTGTTTGTAGAGCAGTGGGTGGCATATGGCATTGGTTGGCGAAAAGCTGGCATGCGACGCAACGTTGGACAAGGTCCTGTGCATCTGCTCGGGCCGTCGGCCAATAGAAACCTGTACGGAAGGCCTTGCTTACAAGGGCCAGAGCCGTGGCGTGGTGACCACCGAGACCAGCATGAATTTCAGCCAAGAGCTGCCGCCCCTCTTCCTCGGAGATATATCTTTGAAGTACTCCGGTAGCTCTTTTCTTGTAGAGTTCTCCGTCGTGAACCTTGTAGCCTTTCGAGCACCGGACAATGCGGCGTGCCTCATTCTGATCATCAGGGAGTTCTCGCCTATTAAGGCAGGCCAAGAAGGGTTCAATCCATGGGGCAATGACTGCCATGATGATATGGGCCGACTGTGTTATTTCGGTGGCTGAGCCCCCGATGATATCGGTGTGTTCGGCATCTGGGGTTATAGTCGGATCCGGACTGGTGTTGCCGCTCTCCCCTTGCCACACCATGGACGGCTTAAAAAGCCTTTCCAGAAATATGTTAGGTGGGACGGGGTCGCGCTTGGCGCCGATGCGAGCAAGGATGTCCGCCCCTCGATTACTTTCTCGAGCCACATGATGAAACTCGAGCCCCTCGAACCGCCGAGATTTTGAGAACGGCGTTATGGTAAGCCGCCATTTTTGGGTCTTTGGCATCGAAATCTCCATTTATTTGAGATATTGCGAGGTTTGAGTGTAACGCCCCGGATTCGATGCGCCAGGTGTCTGCCAGTTATTCGCCGTCTTTGCCATGTCATGTGCTTGCGTGTCTCTCTTTGCCATGTCATCATCTGCTTTTCATATCATGTCGTCAGTGCATCGCATTTGCATACGTGTTCGTTTCATGCATCCGAGCATTTTCCCCGTTGTCCGTTTTGCAATCCGGCTCTCCTATGTCTCCCGGCGCCCCCTTGTACCTCTTTTCGTGTGCGGGTGTTAAACGGTCTCGGAATGCCCCGAGGTTTGTCAAGCGGCCTTGGTATAGCACCGGTAGACCGCCTGTCAAGTTTCGGATCATTTGGAGGTCGTTTGGTACTCCAACGGTTAACCGGGTAACCGCAAAAGCCTCTTTTGTGTTGCAGCCCAACACCCCTTTCTAAGTGGCCCAAAACCCACCAAACTCCTCTCCATGTTCTCGGTCGTTCGATCACGATCGCGTGGCCGAAAACCGCACCTCATTTGGACTCTCCTAGCTCCCTCTACCTATAAAACTAGCCCCTTCCCCGAAATCCCGGATCATTTTCGCAGTCTAACCCTAGCCTAGCCTCCCTCTCGCCCGCCGGACATGTCCGTGCGCCGCCGGACCTGTCCGCCGCCCTCAGCCACGTCGCCCGGCCAATCCCGGGGCGACACGTCGCCAGCGCCGCCGCTCGCAGCCCGCCGCCGCCCGCCACTCCCGCGCCTCCCGCCGCCTCCGCGCGCGGCGGGAAGCCCATCGCGAGCCCGCTTGCCCAGTTCCGCCGCCGCTGGCCCGCTCCAGCCCGAGCTGCTCCGCCGCCCGGCTCCTCCCGCTGATGACCGGACTCCGCCGCACCCGCCCCGCCGGGCGAGTCGCCGAGCTTCGGCGGCTCCGCCGCCGCCGGTCGCCCGTCCGCGCCGCGCCGCCATGCGCCTCAGGGCTCGGGTCCCTCCGCCGCCCACCTCAACCGCCGCCCAGCGCGCCTGGCCGCCGCCAGCAGCTCCCACGGGCCGTCCTCGCCATGGCATGCAGCCTGGCCGGGCAGCGAGCCCTCCGCCGCGCCGGATCGGCGCCCTCGCCGCCCGACCCGGATCCGCGGCCCCATCTCCGGTGGCCTCCCCTTCCTCCCCGGCCGCCTCTACCGCATCTCCGGCGAGTGTTCCGGCGAGCTCTCCGGCCTGCATCGATATCCGTGCGAGGGTTGACTTCTCCCCCCCCCCTCTAAAAGTCATTAAGTCCCGAGCATTTTTGTTATTTTGTGCCATTTTCATTGCATCATATCTCTGTCATCGTAGCTCCGTTTTGCGCGTGTAATATCTCAAAATGTTCGTCTCGAAGAGTAGATCATTTCATCTCATTGCTTCATTTTCATTTGAGCTCATCTTGATGCCCGAAATGCTGTTGGAAGAGTGCTATGTGATGTTAGTTTCTGATTTTTATCAGAACATGCACTTTTGTCATTTTTGCCATGATTGATGTGTGCATCCTATGGACTTGAGTCCTACATGTGGTTTATAATATGCCATGTCTTCTTTCCAGTGGTGCTTGATATGTATTTTTGTGATCTATGTGGTGACTAGCACAAGCATGCAAACTAGGTGTCTTGATGTTGCTGATTTCAGCCCTGTTTTGCTGTTATTTTGATGCCATGTTAACTTGATGCTACCAAGAGATCTATGCATATTTTGAGTTACTTCAGTAAGGATGTTTTGTTAAACATGTCTTGCTCTATCCATCCATGCCCTTGTTTGCAATTATGGAGTGCCCTAGCTTGAGTCAATCGAGCTCTACTTTTGCTATCAAATGTTTCCTGGCAGATTGTATACATGTTATTCAATTTTGCCAAGGTTGTTGTGGTTGATCCATGTATGCTATGTTATTGTTCTTGCCATGTATGTCTTCTATGCCATGTCTTCTTGATGTATGTATGCTTAGTTTATCATTTGAGGCTCTGTAGTGAGTGCATTGAGCTTGTAAACATGCCTACTTGTTATCAGTTTTTAACATGTCATGTTGTTGAATCTGTTAACGAAACTTCCGATATTGACATGGGTGTTACTATATCTTCTGATCCTTTTTGGCTTATGGTCACTAAAGGACTTTTGTTCTATGCTTTGAGTAGATTCATGCCATGCCTTTGTTTGCCATTATAAGTTCCTGTAACATGTTGTTTCATAGCTCTAAACATTGCAACCTGATGTTAATTTCTGCAAAGTCTGAAACTGTTATTAGTTGCAATCTTGCCATGTGTTTTTGAGCATGTTCTAGTTGTTTCTGGAGATAGCTCAGTGTTCATGTTTTGTAATGCTTTACCTGTACATCATGTCCATGCCTTTTGTTTTCATATTGAGGTCCTGTAGCATGTTGTTTTGATGCTTGCAATATGCCTAGTTGCTGTTTTGGACAGATTGTTGTCATAACTTGTATAGGGTGTATGTGTTGAACCGTTGCTCCGATTTGAGTGTGCTCTATATGAAACTTGCTTGATTTTGCATGTAGTTTCATATTATCATGTTGGATCCTTGTTTTGAGGTGTTTTCTTGATGTTTATATGCATTTTGCTCCAATGCCATGTTTATCTTGTTTTGCCCATATCTTCTAAGCCGTAGCTCCGAATCTAATGAACTTTATATGTAACTTGACTAGATTTTCGTGTAGATCATCGTGGTGCATATTAAATTTCTGTTTAACAACTTGAACATAAAGTTATTCAGATCTGGACCAATTTCGAAATTTGCATATGAGGACTTACCGGAATTGTTATATGTTGTTTCCGGCCTCATTTAAACTTGCCATGATGTGTTGCTCTTGTTTGCATCATCCCTTGCCATGAGTAGCCTCATCCTATCTTTGTCATGCATCATGCTTGTTGTGCATCATGTCTTGTTCATGTGTGGTGTGTTTACTATGTTGTGTGCTTCTTCTTGTTAGTTCCTGTTTCGTTGCGATCGTGAGGATTCGTTCGTCTACGCTTGGTTCGGCTTCATCCGTTCATCTTCTTCATGGATTCGTTCATCTTCTTCATGGACTCGTTCTTCTTCCTTGCGGGATTTCAGGCAAGATGACCGCTACCCTGGATCTCACTACTATCATTGCTATGCTAGTTGCTTCGTTCTATCGCTATGCTGCGCTACCTATTACCTGTTTATCAAGCCATCCCAAATTGCCATGTCAGCCTCTAACCTTTTTCACCCTTCCTAGCAAACCGTTGTTTGGCTATGTTACCGCTTTGCTCAGCCCCTCTTATAGCGTTGTTAGTTGCAGGTGAAGATGAAGTTTGTTCCTTGTTGGAACATGGAGATGTTGTTCCTTGTTGGAACATGTTTACTTGTTGGGATATCACAATATATCTTATTTAATTAATGCATCTATATACTTGGTAAAGGGTGGAAGGCTCGGTCTTATGCCTGGTGTTTTGTTCCACTCTTGCCGCCCTAGTTTCCGTCATATCGATATTATGTTCCTGGATTTTGCGTCCCTAACGCGGTCGGGTGATTTATGGGACCCCCTTGACAGTTCGCTTTGAATAAGACTTTTCCAGCAAGGCCCAACATTGGTTTTACATTTGCCTCACCTAGCCTTTTTCCCTTGGGAGTCGCGCATCCCGAGGGTCATCTTTATTTACCCCGGGCCAATGCTTGTCTAAGTGTTTGTCCAAACTAGAGCCACTTGCGGTGCCGCCCCGAGGCAACTTGGGGTATCGTCGGTTGCCGTACGTAGTGTTCATCCGGTCGTGGCCTGAGACGAGATACGCGCGGCTACTATCAGGGTGTCGGCACGCCGGGAGGTCTTGCTGGTCTTGTTTTATTGCTGTCGAAATGTCTTGTAGCCGGGATTCCGAGACTGATCGGGCTTCCCGGGGAGAAGGTCTATTCCTTCGTTGATCGCGAGAGCTTATCATGGGCTAAGTTGGGACACCCCTGCAGGGTTTGAACTTTCAAAGCCGTGCCATGGTTATGTGGCAGATGGGAATTTGTTAATGTCCGGTTGTAGAAAACCCGAAGTTGATCTTAATTAAAATACACCAACCGTGTGTGTAACCGTGAGTGTCTCTTTTCGGGGTTGATCGAGAGGAGAACACGGTTTCTGGGTTATGTTTGACGTAAGTAGGGGTTCAGGATCACTTCTTGATCATTACTAGTTGACGACCGTTCCTTTGTTTCTCTCCTCGCTCTCATTTGCGTATGTTAGCCACCATATATACTTAGCCGCTGCTGCAACCTCACCACTTTACCCTTTCCTTTCCCATTAAGCTTTGCTAGTCTTGATACCCATGGTAATGGGATTGCTGAGTCCTCGTGGCTCACAGATTACTACACCACCAGTTGCAGGTACAGGTTTGCGATGATCATGACGTGAGAGCGATGTTTGCTTGTGTTGGAGTTCTCCTTCTGCTTCTTCTTCAATCAGGGGATAGGTTCCAGGTCGGCAGCCTGGGCTAGCAGGGTGGATGTTGTTTGAGTTTCTGTTTATGTTTCATCCGTAGTCGGATGTTGATCTTGTGTATGATGTTGATGTATTCTTGTGGCAGTGTTTGCCTCATGTATGTATCCCCATCTATTATGTAATGCTGATGTAATGATATCCACCTTGCAAAAGCGTTTCCAATATGCGGGTCTATCCTTGGTGGGACCATCGAGTTCCTTTTGGATAGGGTCGCATATTGGGCGTGACAAGTTGGTATCAGAGCCTCGACCGACCCTAGGAGCCCCCTTGTTTGATCGTGTAGTTTGGCCGCAGTTGAGTCTAGAAGAAAACTATTTTCGTAGTCTAGTTATATCGGAGAGTAGGAATTCTTTTTACTCCTCAGCCCTTAAATCGCTCTGGTGAGGAATCTTGACGTAGGTGTTTTGAATTACTCCTCTTCCCCTTCAAATTTTTTTTCTTTAGGATCACGCAGTTGGTTTTTCCGATCGTTGGCCCTCAGCTCTTTTATCCGGTGCATTTCTTGTTAAGTCGACTCGACCATCTTCATCGTTGAGTTCAATCCTCAGTTCTTCCTCCGACGTCGTTGTTTTTCCTTGTCCGAACTTGTCCTTGTTTTTCCCACCGCCCCCCTTTTCATCTCGGAACCGAGTCCGTAATCGAGTATCCATCCTACTCGTGTGAAGTCTTTGCTTTCTTTCCTCAATGATTTCAACCGGTGTTGTCTCTTCAAGTTATTCGTCGTTTTTCCCCTTCCAAGTTATCTGTGTTTTCCCGCCCTCCCACCTTTTTTTTTCTTCCAGGAGTCTGACTCTCTCTTGACCATCTATTTCATTCGTGTGGAGTCTTCCCTCACTTATTTCAACCGGTGAATTCTCGTCTTGTTCGTCATTCTTCATCTCTTTCTTTTCCGGTGCACTCAATTCAAGTTTTTCGGGTTGATCATATTCCTTTCCTCGGCTCAAATGTTTTCCCCTTGCTCGTTCGCCTCTCGCCAGTTTAATCCTTCCGGAGTGCTCAAGTCATCTCAAGAGATTCGTCTGAGTTCCAATTAATTCGAGGTTATCACCTCAGTCAAATATTTCAATTGTTCCGGTGCATCATCTATTTGTTCGACAATCTTTTCCAACGGTGTTTTCTTTTAGTGGGCCCTAACCCACAGGTCTTTTTCCAGGATCTTACCTGACTCTTCTATTTCCCCGGAGTATTCTCAATTCTTTTCAAGTGTGACGTAAGAATGAATTTCATCAGTCACATGCCTTCTCCAAGATCGATTTCAAATCATTTCATTATTGGCTCAACCTCTTCGTTTTCCATTCTTCCGGAGTTTCTCAGTATTTTTTGGTGGTGTTTATCGTCGTCTTTGAAGACCGTCGTAGATTTTTTCTCTCTCTTAAATCTTGTCCGTTCTCCCGGAGATTCATGGTGCTAGCTCGATGTTATCCTATCTAGTTGTTTCCAGTTGTGCAATTCTTTTCATCCATCCGGAGTATTTCAAGAGTTGCTTTCCATCTCAATCATCCGGAGGCCATCTTTTCGGAAGATTTCTTCGTTCCAAGTTTTCAAAGTCGTTCTCCAATTATTCTATATCCGTGCCCCTTCGTTCGTCTCAATATTCTTCCGGTGCTGCGCTCAAGCATTCGTTAATCAATTCGCGATCTCTTCGATATCTTTTCTCTAATTTCCCTCAAATATCTTCGTGCTTGCTCTAATTCCTCCCGGTGATTCATCCTCTTTCATCAGTCATTTTCGAATTCTTACCGGTGGTTCATGAAGACCTTCTCAAGTTTGCGGTATGTCACTTCTCAAATTCTTTTTCAAGAAGAATAAGTAGTATGCCAAATCCATTGTTGGTCATCAATTTAATTTGATGAAGGATAAGCATACAATAAATCTTATTTTTATTTCATCCAAGTGATTTCCTTCGGAGATTGTTCTTGATGAATAAATTCTAGTTCCAAGTGTTTTCATCTTTTCTTATCCGGAGTTCAGTTTCCTCGGCCATTTCGTCGGAACCTCCATCGGAATCATCGCAATGCTCATATTATTCTTTCTTCCTTCATTCTATCTCATCATCCTTTTGTTACCGGAGTTCTTCACGGTGGCTCGTCATGATTTAATTCATTCTTCAAGAGTTCATCAAGATTTTGTTGGTGGAATTCAAGTATCTGTCTTCTCGCGTCTTGAAGTGTAATTAATTCTCCGTATTCTTTTGAATTGGAGTTTTGCATTTCTTCGTTCTTCTAAGCTATTTAATCTTTTCCGTTTGTGGTCGGTTATCACCTTATAATTTTGAGATGTTATCCATAAGTCCACAACAAGCTTATTCTTTCGTTGTTGATTTTCTCAACAACTCCGTTCAATCCTTTCTTCTGAGTCTGCTATCTATTTCATTCGTGGCACAAGTTGTCATTTTCTTCTCCGTTCTTTTCATTCAACACTATCAATTCCTTCCGGAGGTTTTGTGTCATGTCTTCATCAAGTATCATTCCATCCTCTTAAGTTCGTGTTCTAATCTTTCCATTTTAACCGGTGTGCTGCCTAAATCCTTTCAGTCTTATTCATTTCTTATCTAGTTCGAACCGGAGTTGTTTCTGAGTCTATCTGATTCCGCCAGCTTTCGATTCTCGTCATTCTCGTCGTTCTTCTCTTCTTCTCGAGTGCTCTCAATTCTTTGCTTCTTCTCTCGAGTTCTTGTTCACCTCATCCCTTTTTCTCGTCCGTCTCGGTCCTAAGATCTCGGGACGAGATCTCTTGTTAGTGGAGGAGTGTTGTAACGCCCCGGATTCGATGCGCCAGGTGTCTGCCAGTTATTCGCCGTCTTTGCCATTTCATGTGCTTGCGTGTCTCTCTTTGCCATGTCATCATCTGCTTTTCATATCATGTCGTCAGGTGCATCGCATTTGCATACGTGTTCGTTTCATGCATCCGAGCATTTTCCCCGTTGTCCGTTTTGCAATCCGGCTCTCCTATGTCTCCGCGCCCTTGTACCTCTTTTTCGTGTGCGGGTGTTAAGCGGTCTCGGAATGCCCGAGGTTTGTCAAGCGGCCTTGGTATAGCACCGTAGACCGCTGTCAAGTTTCGGATCATTTGGAGGTCGTTTGGTACTCAACGGTTAACGGGTAACCGCAAAGCCTCTTTTGTGTTGCAGCCCAACACCCTTTCTAAGTGGCCCAAAACCCACCAAACTCCTCTCCATGTTCTTGGTCGTTCGATCACGATCGCGTGGCAAAAACCGCACCTCATTTGGACTCTCCTAGCTCCCTCTACCTATAAACTAGCCCCTTCCCGAAATCCGGATCATTTTCGTAGTCTAACCCTAGCCTAGCCTCCTCTCCGCCACGGACATGTCCGTGCGCGCCCGGACCTGTCCGCCACCCTCAGCCACGTCGCCCGGCCAATCCGGGCGACACGTCGCCAGCGCCGCCGCTCGCCAACCGCCGCCCGCCACATCACCCGCGCCTCCCGCCGCCTCCCGCGCGGCGCCCGGAAGCCATCGCAGGCCCGCCGGCCCAGTTCCGCCGTCGCTGGCCGCTCCAGCCCGAGCTGCTCCGCCGCCCAGCTCCTCCCGCTGTGACCGGACTCCGCCGCACCGCCTCCCGCCGGCGAGTCGCCGGGCTCGGCGGCTCGCCCGCGGCCAGTCGCCCGTCGCGCCCAGCGCCGCCATGCGCCTCATGGCTCAGGTCCTCCGCCGCCCACCTCAACACGCCGCCCGCGCGCCTCGGGCCGCCGCCCGGCAGCTCCCGGGCGCCGTCCTCGCCATGACGCGCGCTCGGCAGCGAGCCCCTCCGCCCGCGCCCCGGATCCGGCGCCCCTCGCCGCCCCGCACCCCGGATCCGGCCGGCCCCATCTCCGGTGGCCTCCCCTTCCTCCCGGCCGCCTCTACCGCATCTCCGGCGAGTGTTCCGGCGAGCTCTCCGGCCTGCATCGATATCCGTGCGAGGGTTGACTTCTCCCCCCCCTCTAAAATTCATCAAGTCCCGAGCATTTTTGTTATTTTGTGCCATTTTCATTGCATCATATCTCTGTCATCGTAGCTCCGTTTTGCGCGTGTAATATGTCAAATTGTTCGTCTCGAAGAGTAGATCATTTCATCTCATTGCATCATTTTCATTTGAGCTCATCTTGATGCCCGAAATGCTGTTGGAAGAGTGCTATGTGATGTTAGTTTCTGATTTTTATCAGAACATGCACTTTTGTCATTTTTGCCATGATTGATGTGTGCATCCTATGGACTTGAGTCCTACATGTGTTTTTTAATATGCCATGTCTTCTTTCCAGTGGTGCTTGCTATGTATTTTTGTGATCTATGTGGTGACTAGCACAAGAATGCAAACTAGGTGTCTTGATGTTGCTGATTTCAGCCCTGTTTTGCTGTTATTTTGATGCCATGTTAACTTGATGCTACCAAGAGATCTATGCATATTTTGAGTTACTTAAGTAAGGATGTTTTGTTAAACATGTCTTGCTCTATCCATCCATGCCCTTGTTTGCAATTATGGAGTGCCATAGCTTGAGTCAATCGAGCTCTACTTTTGCTATCAAATGTTTCCTGGCAGATTATATACATGTTATTCAATTTTGCCAAGGTTGTTGTGGTTGATCCATGTATGCTATGTTATTGTTCTTGCCATGTATGTCTTCTATGCCATGTCTTCTTGATGTATGTATGCTAAGTTTATCATTTGAGGCTCTGTAGTGAGTGCATTGAGCTTGTAAACATGCCTACTTGTTATCAGTTTTTAACATGTCATGCTGTTGAATCTGTTAACGAAACTTTCGATATTGACATGGGTGTTACTATATCTTCTGATCCTTTTTGGCTTATGGTCACTAAAGCACTTTTGTTCTATGCTTTGAGTAGATTCATGCCGCGCCTTTGTTTGACATTATAAGTTCCTGTAACATGTTGTTTCATAGCTCTAAACATTGCATCCTGATGTTAATTTCTGCAAAGTCTGAAACTGTTATTAGTTGCAATCTTGCCATGTGTTTTTGAGCATGTTCTAGTTGTTTCTGGAGATAGCTCAGTGTTCATGTTTTGTAATGCTTTACCTGTACATCATGTCCATGCCTTTTGTTTTCATATTGAGGTCCTGTAGCATGTTGTTTTGATGCTTGCAATATGCCTAGTTGCTGTTTTGGACAGATTGTTGTCATAACTTGTATAGGGTGTATGTGTTGAACCGTTGCTCCGATTTGAGTGTGCTCTATATGAAACTTGCTTGATTTTGCATGTAGTTTCATATTATCATGTTGGATCCTTGTTTTGAGGTGTTTTCTTGATGTTTATATGCATTTTGCTCCAATGCCATGTTTATCTTGTTTTGCCCATATCTTCTAAGCCGTAGCTCCGAATCTAATGAAATTTATATGTAACTTGACTAGATTTTCGTGTAGATCATCGTGGTGCATATTAAATTGCTGTTTAACAACTTGAACATAAAGTTATTCAGATCTGGACCAATTTCGAAATTTGCATATGAGGACTTACCGGAATTGTTATATGTTGTTTCCGGCCTCATTTAAACTTGCCATGATGTGTTGCTCTTGTTTGCATCATCCCTTGCCATGAGTAGCCTCATCCTAGCTTTGTCATGCATCATGCTTGTTGTGCATCATGTCTTGTTCATGTGTGGTGTGTTTACTATGTTGTGTGCTTCTTCTTGTTAGTTCCTGTTTCGTTGCGATCGTGAGGATTCGTTCGTCTACGCTTGGTTCGGCTTCATCCGTTCATCTTCTTCATGGATTCGTTCATCTTCTTCATGGACTCGTTCTTCTTCCTTGCGGGATTTCAGGCAAGATGACCGCTACCCTGGATCTCACTACTATCATTGCTATGCTAGTTGCTTCGTTCTATCGCTATGCTGCGCTACCTATTACCTGTTTATCAAGCCATCCCAAATTGCCATGTCAGCCTCTAACCTTTTTCACCCTTCCTAGCAAACCGTTGTTTGGCTATGTTACCGCTTTGCTCAGCCCCTCTTATAGCGTTGTTAGTTGCAGGTGAAGATGAAGTTTGTTCCTTGTTGGAACATGGAGATGTTGTTCCTTCCTGGAACATGTTTACTTGTTGGGATATCACAATATATCTTATTTAATTAATGCATCTATATACTTGGTAAAGGGTGGAAGGCTCCGCCTTATGCCTGGTGTTTTGTTCCACTCTTGCCGCCCTAGTTTCCGTCATATCGATATTATGTTCCCGGATTTTGCGTCCCTAACACGGTCGGGTGATTTATGGGACCCCCTTGACAGTTCGCTTTGAATAAGACTTTTCCAGCAAGGCCCAACATTGGTTTTACATTTGCCTCACCTAGCCTTTTTCCCTTGGGAGTCGCGCATCCCGAGGGTCATCTTTATTACCCCGGGCCAATGCTTGTCTAAGTGTTGGTCCAAACTAAACCACTGCGGTGCCGCCCGAGGCAACTTGGGGTATCGTCGGTTGCCGTCGTAGTGTTCATCCGGTCGTGGCTCGAGACGAGATCTGTGCGGCTACTATCGGGTGTCGGCACGCCGGGAGGTCTTGCTGGTCTTGTTTTATTGCTGTCGAAATGTCTTGTAGCCGGATTCGAGACTGATCGGGCTTCCGGGAGAAGGTCTATTCTTCGTTGATCGCGAGAGCTTATCATGGGCTAAGTTGGGACACCCCTGCAGGGTTTGAACTTTCGAAAGCCATGCCCGCGGTTATGTGGCAGATGGGAATTTGTTAATGTCCGGTTGTAGAAAACCCGAAGTTGATCTTAATTAAAATACACCAACCGTGTGTGTAACTGTGAGTGTCTCTTTTCGGGGTTGATCGAGAGGAGAACACGGTTTCTGGGTTATGTTTGACGTAAGTAGGGGTTCAGGATCACTTCTTGATCATTACTAGTTGACGACCGTTCCTTTGTTTCTCTCCTCGCTCTCATTTGCGTATGTTAGCCACCATATATGCTTAGCCGCTGCTGCAACCTCACCACTTTACCCTTTCCTTTCCCATTAAGCTTTGCTAGTCTTGATACCCATGGTAATGGGATTGCTGAGTCCTCGTGGCTCACAGATTACTACACCACCGTTGCGGTACATGTTTGCGATGATCATGGCGTGAGAGCGATGTTTGCTTGTGTTGGATTTCTCTTACGCTTCTTCTTGATCGGGGATAGGTTCGGTCGGCAGCTGGGCTAGCAGGGTGGATGTTGTTTGAGTTTCTGTTTATGTTTCATCCGTAGTCGGATGTTGATCTTGTGTATGATGTTGATGTATTCTTGTGGCAGTGTTTGCCTCATGTATGTATCCCCATCTATTATGTAATGCTGATGTAATGATATCCACCTTGCAAAAGCGTTTCCAATATGCGGGTCTATCCTTGGTGGGACCATCGAGTTCCTTTTGGATAGGGTCGCATATTGGGCATGACATTGAGTCCCCGCGCACTTCCAGGCGTTGTATGCTCGTGAAGATAGCCATCCGAAGACCATGCAACAAGGCCTCATATTCGGCTGCGTTGTTGGAGTTTGTGTATAATATGTGGAGTACGTACTGAACTACGTCTCTAGTGGGGGATATAAAGACAACTCCCGCCCCTAACCCCGCCAACATTTTGGAACCATCAAAGTACATAACCGAGTTGGAATACGTGTCGTACTCTTTAGGGAGCTCGGCCTCTGTCCATTCGGCGACGAAGTCGGCCAGTACTTGGGATTTAATGGTGCGGCGCGGTATCTATGTTATGTCAAATGGAAGGAGCTCAATGGCCCACTTAGCAATCCGGCCCGTGGCATTGCGGTTGTTTATTATGTCGTTGAGTGGTACCTCGGAAGCCACCGTAATCGAGCACTCTTGAAAGTAGTGTCGCAGCTTCCGGGATGCCATGAAGACCGCATATGCTATCTTTTGGTAATGAGGGTATCAGGATTTGCATGGTGTGAGGACAGTGGATACGTAGTACACTGGTTTTGGAGTGGGAATTTGTGTTCGTCCTGCTCTCGCCCAACGACGAGCATGGCGCTCACCACCTGGTGTGTTGCCGATATGTATAATAACATGGGTTCGCCGACGTTCGGCGCAGCCAGGATTGGGTTGCTCGCTAAAAGAGCCTTTATTTCCTCCAGTCCGTCCGTTGCCATGTCCGTCCACTCGAAGTGGTCGGTGTGTCGGAGAAGGCGATAAAGTGACAATGCTTTTTCTCCCAATCTGGAGATAAAGCGGCTTAAAGCTGCCACGCATCCCGCGAGTTTTTGGACCTGTTTAAGGTCTGTTGGTGTAGCCAATTGTGACAAAGCTCGGATTTTGGCTGGATTTGCCTCAATTCCTCTATTGGAAACGATGAAGCCCAGTAGTTTTCCGGCAGGGACGCCGAAAACACATTTTTCCGGATTGAGCTTGATGTCATATGTCCAGAGGTTGTCGAATGTGAGACGTAGATCGTCTATAAATGACTCTAGGTGACTAGTTTTGATGACGACGTCATCCACGTATGCTTCAACTGTCTTGCCGATCTATTTCTCCAGGCATGTTTGGATCATGCGTTGGTAGGTGGCGCCATCGTTTTTGAGCCTGAAAGGCATAGTGTTGAAGTAGAAAGGCCCATATGGGGTAATGAATGCCGTTGCAGCTTGATCGGACTCCTTCATCTTTATTTGATGGTACCCGGAGTATGCATCGAGGAAACACAGTGAGTCGTGTCCTGCGGTTGCATCAATGATCTAATCGATGCATGGGAGGGGGAAGGGATCCTTAGGGCAGGCCTTGTTGAGGTCTTTGAAATTAACGCATAGGCGCCAGGATTTATCCTTCTTTGGTACCATCACCAGGTTTGCTAGCCAGTCCGGGTGTTTTATTTCTCTGATGAATCCGGCCTCGAGTAACTTGGCTAGCTCCTCTCCCATAGCTTGTCGTTTGGGTTCGAAAAAACGCAGTGTTTGCTTGACCGGTTTATGTCCCTTTAATATATTGAGGTTGTGTTCGGCCAACCTGCGCGGGATTCCTGGCATATCAGAAGGGTGCCAGGTGAATATGTCCCAATTCTCACGCAGGAACTCTCGTAGCGCGGCGTCGACCGTTGGGTCGAGTTGTGCCCCGATGGATGCTGTCTTCTTGGGGTCCGTCGGGTGGACTTGAAATTTGACTATTTCACCTCCTGGTTTAAAGGAGGTGGATTTGGGTCATTTGTCCAGGATTACGCCATCCCTATCCACAGTAGAGCGCAGCGCGGTTAGCTCTTCAGCCGCGAGTATTTCAGACAATGCCTCGAGGGCCAGGGATGCAGTTTATTTTCGGCGCGGAGTGCTATGTCCGGATCACTGGCAAGAGTGATGATACCGTTGGGCCCTGGCATCTTGAGCTTCATGTATTCGTAATGATGTATAGCATGGAAGCGTGTAAATGCATCTCACCCCAATAGGGCGTGATATCCGCTGTTGAAAGGAGCCACTTGGAAGGTTATCTCTTTGGACCGATAATTATGCGGTGTGCCGAATACCACGTCGAGCGTGAATTTTCCCTCGGATCGCGCCTCCCGGTTGGGAATGATTCCCCGGAAGGTCGTGCTACTTTGCTCGATGCGGCTCCTATCTATTTCCATTTTATTGAGAGTATCCTCGTAGATGAGGTTTAATCCGCTGCCGCCGTCCATGAGCACTTTGGTGAGCTGAAACCCGTTCGCAATTGGATTGAGGACCAAGGCAGCTGGTGCCTGGGCTGTCCGGAACTTTGGTTCATCACTGGCATTGAAAGTTCTGGCCGTGTCGTTCCAAGGGTTTATTGCTGCGACTTGGCAGACTTCGACGAGGTTGCGAAAAGCCCTTTTATGCCGATTGTTTGAAGCAGAAGTCTCGAAGACTGTCAATACGCTGGGGTCATCATCTTCCGGGGGGTGTTGCACTGGTGTATTTTTGGTGAGGATATCCTCGCCGCTCTTGGCCACTTGTCGGAGTATCCAACATGCTCTAAGGCTATGGGTTGGTATGGTGTCCGGTGTTGCATGTATTTTGCATGGCCTATCGAGCCATCCCTCCAGAACGGTTCCGCGCCTTGTGATGTTCTTATATTTCTTTACTATTGGATCTGGTGCGCTGAGAGGGTGCACCCTTTTTGCCCGGACGAAGGGTTGAACGGAAACTGGTGGTTCCCAGAGAGTTGCCTGCGTTTTCCAGGCGCTTTCCATTGCACAGTACTTCTGTACGATGGTTGCCAAGTTAGCAAAGTGTAATATGCGAAGGTGATTGATGGCGTTGAGGAGTCCTTCGTCCATGCAATTATTGCAGAATGCTGAGATCGCATCTTCGACGTGGCAATCTTTAATCTTGTCTTTGCCAAGGAGGAATCTGGCCCAAAAGTGATGGACTGTTTCCTGAGACTGCTGCCGTATGTACATGAGATCGTGCCTATCTGGGTGGGTGGGTGGCTTTAAATCCGAACCCTGACCCAATTTGGAATCTGGAGTTTGAAGAACTTCCGAACTTAATAGCTCGGGCTCCGGGATATTAACTGATTTTTCAGGCCCGTCGTCCGATTCTAGGTTCGGAGGGCGGGCTATGTCTTTCCGAAGGCAGGTGTCCGGTTCTTCGAGCTCGGAAATCCGAACACAATTCGTCCTCAATATAGAGGGAGAGTTGCCGTCTTGCTCCTCAACTACCACTATCTCGTGGGTGATCGGCGGAGATTTAATTTCTCTCTGGTCGGGTTTAAGCCCAATCCGATCGTAGTCTGTAGCGACCCCCAGGGAGGTGATTCGATCTATGAGGTCGTTCAAAGACGATAACTCAGCCGGATCCATCTGCTTAGAGTATTCGGAGCTAACACAGAGGTGGTTTTCGATGACCCGAGAAGTCATCGTTGGCTTAACGGCCGTAGGGGCGGTCATGGTAAAGCCGCCCAGCCGAAGGGTTTGGCCAGAGGTCAGGGCACCTCCGGCGGTGATACCTCCTTGATAACAAGGCAAGCCATCAATCCTGTCTTCGTCGTCGCAGCGGAACTCTCAATGAAAGCACCAATGTCGGTGTCAAAACTGACGGATCTCAGGTAGGGGGTCCCGAACTGTGCGTCTAAGGTCGATGCTAATAGGAGACATGGGACACGATGTTTACCCAGGTTCGGGCCCTTTCTATGGAGGTAATACCCTACTTCCTGCTTGATGGATCTTGCTGAATATGAGTATTACAAGAGTTGATCTACCTCGAGATCATAATGGCTAAACCCCTAGAAGTCTAGCCTGTATGACTATGATTATGATTCTTGCCTCTACGGACTAAGCCCTCTGGTTTATATAGACACCAGAGGGGACTAGGGTTGTACAAAGTCGGTTACAGAGAAAGGAAGCTTCATATCCGGATGCCAAGTTTACCTTCCATGCCAAGGAGAGTCCCATCAGGACACGGGTGAGAGTCTTCGGTCTTGTATCTTCACAGCCCATCAGTCCTGTCGGATTTAGGGTTTCGGCAAAACCCTTGAGGTTCGAACACTTGGGTGCGCACTAAGATCTCTCCTCTCCCACGCTCTCACACTCCACGATCTCACGGACTAGCTCGCCGAACCCAAAGAACACGACGACACAAGATTTATACTGGTTCGGGCCACCATTGTGGTGTAATACCCTATTCCAGTGTGGTGGTGGTGGATTGCCTATTGGGCTGAGGATGAATAGTACAAGGGAAGAACAGCCTCCTGAGGAGAGGTGTTCTTGTGCTTGATGAACTTGTGCATGGATGAGGATCGCTCAAGATGAGTTCTAGTGGGTGAGGATCCGATCTCCCATCCTACTTTGGTGACTAGTCCTATTTATAGTGGCCCTAGTCCTCTTCCCAAATATTGAGCGGGAAGGGATGCCACAACGGCCAATTTGAAAAGGGACAGCTAGTACAAGCTATCCTGATAAAAGTAGTCTTCGCCTGCCAAAGGCTCTGGTGGTGACGCCGTCTTGGGCTCCACGATGACCTCCGTCTTGCCGTCCCGCTGGTCTTGGTCTCCTTGCACGATATGGAAACCTTTGCTTGATGCCTCGGTACTCCTCGCATGCACTTGCCCCCTTAGCACCAAAGAGGAAGCAAGGACACTGTGCACGCTAGCGCACGCCTGGCGCCCGCCTGGCCTTGATCGTCATGGCTCACGTCATGAGAACCTCGCGAGGTTTGCCTTTCCTTGATCTCTCCGCCCCTCGCGAGCCAGCATGGTGAGGCTGCTACCGAGGAGGTCTTGTGTCGTCCGCCTCGCAAGGCTTGGCCCCTCGCGAGGGTCTTGAGTGCTTGCTGGTGAGGATGGGCCATACGGGCCCGCTTGTGGAGCCACGCCGTGGGCCGCAGGCAGGCAAGTCCGGGGACCCCCGTTCCCAGAACATCGACAGTAGCCCCCGAGCCCAAGGTGCGCTCGGACTTGGCTTCGAGGCGAAGCCAAGGGGCAAGTGCGAAGCACCACGGGCCCCCAATAGCCTGCAGCCTTGGTCGACGCGTGGCGGTTGATTGGACGTGGGCGTCTCCGCTTCCCCATGCTGCCTCGGCAACTGCCTGACTTGACGAGTCCCTGCTGCATGCAAGGAAAAACCATCATTACCTGTGATCGTGGGGGCGCTGGTTGGCCTTCTCCTGCTGTAAATGGGGAGGGGGCAGAGCCCCCGTCGCCCATCTCTTCCCATTCCGCTCGCTTCTCCCCCTTCGCTCCATTGCCAGTAGTGACACCGATGGCGCCGCCGAAGAGGTTCTCCGCCGCGGAGAAGGGGAAGGCCCGTCAGGAGGGGCCCGTCCAAGCGTGGACGCGGACGTCCTTGCAAGCACACCGTGACCCCCACTGCTGCTCCCCGCAGCCGCGGTGAGGCCGCTTCGCGTGGTGGGGGTTGCCCCGGTCATGGCAGCCTTGTTGGTGAAGGGAGACGTGCCATGGTCGCGCGGCCTCCCCGGCCGCGCTTCCACTCGGCGAAGGTGCTGGTGGAGTTCGTCGTCTGGTCGGAGAACTCTGCCGGCAACTGGCTTCAACTCCTGCGCTTCTTCGCCGACGAGCTGCCGGCCGCAAGTCTAGGCGGGCTCTAGCTGCAGGCGGATGGATGCTGCAGCAGGGCTTCCTGGGTCGCGGTTGAGGTCTCCCTCGCGGGCAACATAGCCCTGGCCCACGGCTGGCAGACGTTCACCCGCATGTGTGGCCTGGGCAGGCGGTGCAACCTCCATTTCAAGTACGACGGCGACGCGACCCTCTACGTGAGGGTGTTTGGGGAAGATGGTCGTCGCGCCGGGTGCTGCCCCGAGGTCAACGACGGCGACGAGGTGCTCGGCCTTGGCGATGGTCGTGACGAGGATGAGGGCGAACCCGCCCTTGGTGCTGACCACGTCTCGTCCAGCAACGGCGGTTCTTCCTCCGGCAACAGCTCCACCAGCGGTGGTTACGACCAGCAGCCACGCTGCCGCGCCCGCTTCGAAGGCGGCAACGGGTCGTCTCGTCGCCGCGCCTCCGTGAAGCACGAGGAGGGGTCGGGCTGAGCCGGCGCCAAGAGCCCGCCCTCGTGGTCCGCTGTGGGGGCACGTGCCGCTAATATTTCGTTCTTCCTTTCCCTCCTGCATTAAGAGAGAAACCAGTATGGGGCCCCGGAGGGGCGTGCAACGAACTATGATTTCCCAGTTATTATGCTATGTTTATCGTTCCTGTATTGTGTCGCAGCATAAATGTCTTATATAGGTACGCAGGAGTAACTTAGCTTGCCATGTTTGAAGTAGTCTCCGCCTCATGAGGCACGCATTCCTCAGCACCTAGCCAGGCTTTTTGGGAAATGCAAAAAAATTAGTTAAGGAACTCTGAGCCTTGATCACAGGCGCCGCCACCAGCCATGACTCAGCGCCTCACATCGCGGTACCCGTGGGGCACGGATTAGGGGAGGAGCGTCAGCTTGCGGCTCGAACGAGGGTGCTTCACAAAAAAACAAGACACTCACGAGGGCCCGAAAAAACAAGACGCTCACGAGGGCACCTGTCCAGCCCCCTTGCGAGGGACGCGAGAGAGAGTACAGGCCAAACAGAGAAATGAAGGCATAACAGAGGCAGAAAGCGACAGGGCGAGACCAGCAAGAGAACATCAGAAAGCAAATTTCTATTAAAGAGGGGCGAGCCATCTACGGAAAGCAAATGAAAAGCCGCGTCCCGCACCTAGTCTAGTCTTCTTGTCTTCTCACCAGCGCGGAGCTAAGTGCTGCCACTAGGACGTGGGAGGGAGTCCCAGAGCTCCGAGGAGAGGCACTCCTGAGACTCCCGGGCATGTACAGCCCCACTCATTATTACGTGAGAGTGTCACGAGCGGAGACCTTCACAGGCACTAGGCCTTCTTCATAGGAGTTGGGCCTTTCTTCAGGGGTTGAACTTCCTTAGGTGCTGGATGTTCCAGGCGTTCTGGATGGGTACCTCGTCCTGCGTCTCCAGGAACACGGCGCCAGGCCTGGAGACGTGGACGACCTTGAGCGGGCCCTCGCACATGGGTGAGAGCTTATGCAGCCCTTCCCTAGAGAGCACCCGCCTCAGGACGAGGTCACCCACCTCGAGCGTCCTGGAGCGGATGTTGCGGCAGTGGTACCGCCGCAGCGCCTGCTGATATCTTGCTGCTCGTAGCGTGGCTTCAGGGTGGCGTTCCTCCCCCAGCACGAGGTCCATCCCCCGCATGGCGTCCTGCTGTGCCTCATCAAATGCCAGGACCCGCACGGAGCGATGTTTGACCTCGTGAGGGAGAACCGCTTCTGCTCCGTAGAAGAGAAGAATGGGGTCTCACCAGTTGGCTTGGTGGCGGTGGTGCGGATGGACCACAGCACAGACTGGAGCTCGTTGTGCCAGCCCCTGCCGCAGGCCTCGAGCTTCTTCTTGAAGGTCCTGGTCTTGAGGCCCCTCACGACCTCTGCGTTGGCGCATTCGGCCTGACCGTTGCTCCTGGGGTGCGCCACCGAAGCGTAGCAGATTTGCGTTCCAAGGTTAGCACAATATGTCTTGAAGAGGTTACTAGTGAACTGCGAGCCGTTATCGATGGTGATGCGGTTGGGGACCCCGAACTGGCTCACGAGACCCTTGATGAACTTGACCGCGGAGCCAACTGGGATGGTGCGGACGGCTTCTACCTCCGCCCACTTGGTGAATTTGTCGATGGCGACGTAGAGGTAGCGGTAGCCCCCAGACGCTCGAGGGAACGGGCCCAAGATATCCTGCCCCCAAACCGCGAATGGCCATGAGAGTGGGATGGTCTGGAGGCCCTGAGCCGGCTGATGAATCTGCTTGGCGTGGAACTGGCAGGCCTCGCACGACCTCACCAGCTCAGTCGCGTCGTTGAGTGCCGTGGACCAGTAGAATCCACTGTGGAACACCTTGCTGACGAGGGTTCGCGACGACGAGTGGTACCCGCATTCCCCGCCGTGTACGTCGGCCAACAGCTCTCTTCCTTGCTCCTGGAGATGCAACATAGGGAAACATCATTTGGACACTTCCTGTATAACTCACCGTCCCGAATGCAGTATGTCGTGGCTTGTCGGGCCACATGCTCCATGTCCTCCTCCTATTCTAGCAGCGTCCCTTTCGTCAGGTATTCCTTGAATTCCTTGATCCAACACCCCTCCTGAGGTTTGAGCGCCAAGAGCAAGCGTGCTCCCGAGGTCGGGCCGCAGGCGGGGCTCCTGAGGCAGGTGGTTGAGGGAGCTCCTACCAAGGTAGCGCTGTTCTTGAGAGTGGCGGTGTTGCTTATGGTTTGAAGAGCTGCTCCTCAAAGACGCCAGGCTCTTGGGGTAGCCGCTTGGATGCCCTTCTAGCGATGTCGTCGGCTTCCTTGTTGGTGCCACGGGGCACATGCTGCACACTACTAGGAAAAACCCTAACAGTAGCGCGGAGATAATGCCTATCAGTAGCGCTGGGTACGGCGCTACTAGTAAGGCGCTACAGCTAAAGTTAATAGTAGCGTCCGTTAACCCACACTACTTCTATATCGACTTAGTAGTAGCGCTTTCACTAAAGAGCGCTACTGGTAATTACTAGTAGCGCTTCTCTCAGCCCGCGCTACTACTATTATTCCGTATTTCACTTTTATTTCATGTTGTATTCATACACATTTATACAAGTTTTCATACAACAACAATTTAGAGATTGTTTTTACATCATAGGGTGAAAGAACCGTGGACTAGTTTCAAGTGGATGGACATACACTTGAAACTAATCCGCGGTTCTTTCACCCAATAATATAATAAAAATCATCATCATCATATCATTAACAACTTATCATCATAATACATCATTGTCATATAAAACCTCCTCATGATCATCGCTTTCATCAATGAGACATCACATAGCAAGTTGGTGACTACTCATAATCACAACTACTCCTCATCATCAACTCTAACACATTGTACCACATAATAAACATATTGTACCTCATAGGACCTACTACATTCTCTTAGGACCTACTATATTCTCTAAGGTAAAATAGCAAAAAACAAGATAGCCCCTGACTCTCCATTATGGAGAATGGAGATTATCCTGTGTCCAATTCTTGCCTTTAGCTTAATGTTGCTTCCAAGAACCTCCTTACAACTGTTCAAACATTTTTTCCATTCTTTGATTAGCATGTGTTCACCGGTTTTAGAAATCTGATATGCACAGGTGAGATTCATAGGATGACCTGGCTGTATGTTCAGAACATCAAGGCGACCATTCTGATACATCACATGAGGCACACAATCCATCGGGATTTTCTGTTGAAAAACTTAGTAATAACTTCGTAGTTAGCAATGATGTACTAGTTTTAGAAATATGCAAAAGATGCACGGATGTCATAATAGTAAAATAATCTTACCAGGGTATCTCCGTAGAAGTTACCATGGTTCAACACATGTACTAGTGGCACGTATTCACCATAATTTGGAGGAGATCGATAATAGGTATTGTAATTCTCAAGATTAGTACGAAATGCGATCAGATGATTTTTCTCCTTATAAGTTAATTCGGAGCCATCTGTTTAGTGGGTTTTGTCTACCATCTTCGGCACATTCTTTGAAGAATGAAAATAAGCTGTCAATGGAAATAAGCTGTCAACTATTTTGAAATAAACAATATAAATTAGTTAATAACTATGTTTGATCAACTCACATAGCGGTAGAATCGGAAGTGTATCAACAAGTACCCAAATGTCCATATTGTCTTGCTCGATGTCAGGATCACCAAGATCCATGGTGATAATCATATCCTCATAAAAACCATACATTTTGCAAAGTGCTTCCCAATTTTGGCAACAAAAATGGGTTACGCTCTGAGAATTGTACAGATTTACTTCAAAATCCATATCATGATGGGTCCTTAGGTGTATTTTCTTTGTTTCAAAATTTTCATGGTCTTCAAAACCCATCCTCTCCAAGACATAGCGTCTTGCATGGCATGGGATAACCTAGTCGAATTGTAAAAGATGAAAATTAGATGTTGAAATAGTTGAAGTCGTCCTTTATTACGAAAAAAGACTTGTCGTCATTGCATACCATTTCAACATCGAAGGTCTCCTCGAGCTTAATGAGGAAGCGCCGATCTTCATCCCGGTGAGGCCTGTCGCACAGACCTCGATCATCGTGGCACCAGCTGCACTCCCCCGGGAGACTTTCGTCATCCGAGTACGACATTTCCTACGTTCATAATTCAAAGATTAAACTTGTACAATTAAATATATGTACTAAAAATATCATTATTATTCATCACGGGTTGACTATCGGTCTGTCGAAATGTCGTTTAATTATTTTTCGAGAAAATCCAGGCCACTCGATATTTCCTACATATTCTAGCACAAGTCATGCCAGAATTCACGGAAAAATTCGGCATGACCTTTTCTACAAAAGGACATATCGAGCGCCTGAAATTTGTCGGAAAGGAAATTAATCAACACTCTGGCAAAACATAGGCCACTCGGAGGTGTAACCTGAACATGACCGGCCACTTGGGCAACCACATATCCTATTTGGGCAACACAAGATATACATGTTTTTATCTACATCATATCTTATAGGACTCATATTGACATGGAGATTTGTCTGGTCTCACCTCGAGGTCGAAGGGGGTCGGTGATGGGGACGACGGCGGGGATGATGGAGGGGCTCCTTGATTTCTGCAAAAACAAAAACCCTATAAGTTATCACTAATACATCCCGAATAATTGCTTAAACTAAAAAATAACAACAAATATGACATGTTCAACTAGTTCTATTAATTCAACTAGTTCTTACTAAATATAAACTTACTATAAATATAAAAAAACTAGTTCTTTCTAAAAAAGTAGTTCAACTAGTTATATTATTTTCTTACTAAAATACATTAGTTATATTAATTCAACTAGTTCAACTAGTTTATTAATTTACTTACTAAACTAGTTCAACTAAATCTAAACTAGTTCAACTAGTTTATTAATTTACTTACTAATTATTTTAAACACTTACTAAAAGCAGTAAGAAAAAACTACATTATACAATAGTAAAAACATCTACTATTAACCATCCGCCCTAGTTAACTAGTACCATCACTACAACTAATTAACATCTACTACTACTAAAATCATTATCTATGAACCCTAGATTAACATCTACTACCACTAAAAATCATCTACTAACTAAGCAGAGAGAGGGGGGTTGGGGAGGGGTGGGGGCTTACAGAGAGGGGAGAGACGGTGGCGGGGAGGTGCTCGGCGACGGAGGTAGGGGCGGCGAGGGCGGGCTCGGGATCGGGAGGCGGCGGTCCTGAGTGGGCTTGGGCGGCGGTTGTGAGGTTGAGGGCGGCGACGGTGAGGTGGAGAGCGGCGGCAGGCGGCGGTGGTGAGGTTGTGGGCGGCCTCGGGCGGCGGCGACAGAGGAGTGGGGGAACATGGGGGAAAGGAGGACTTAGCAAAATTTTGAGCCCGCGGGTGGTTAAGTCAAACTAGCAGTAGCGCTCTTAAGGCAATGCGCTATAGCTAATTTAGCTATAGCGCGTTTTAGAAAAAAACGCTACTGCCAAAGGAAGCAGTTATTTCTTTTATTTATCCGAATATTAGTAGCGCTTTGTCCTGGAAAAACGCTATAAGTCTAAGCATGTAAAAACATAAAAAATATACATTGGTCATTATTGATCTTTTTGTGTAGAATCTAAATAGTCAACATGAATCTTCACCGTACCTATATAGGAATAGGCGAAGATTCATATTGAAGCCACAAATCCTACACATATAGTTCAATGAAGACCAAATGCTCGAGATAGTTTGAGAAGTAACATATTTAAGGTGGTAAACACCTTGTTCGCTTAGCAGTATGGGACTAAACTTAATTAGTTGCGGTGATACTTAGCAGCAGCGAGTTTTGAAGAAAAACGCTCCTACTGAGTACTTTAGCAGTAGCGCGTCCAGGAGAAGGGCGCTACTACTATATCTAGCCTGGAGGCAATGTCGTGGCAATTATAGTAGTAGCGCTTGTTCACCTAGAGCGCTACTGCTATCGGGATGTTAGTAGCGCGGTCCTGGAGCTCGCTACTGCTAATTAGCAGTAGCGTTTGTTTTTAAACCATGCTGCTGCTAAGATTCTCTGTATAAGGTTTTCCCTAGTAGTGGCGATTCCAGACCTGAGAACTGCTTCTCCTTCTTGCACACCTCCGCGAGGTATGCCTCCATGTGCTCATACTTTGGCTCATATACTTTGTTGGAGAAGTTGACGAGGAGCTGCGAGTCGCCCTTGATGGTGAGACGCCTCACCCCCAGGGCCACCGCAGCCCTAAGGCCAGCTATGAGGCCCACGTACTCTACTATGTAATTGGAGACCTTCTCGCCCTACTGGAAGCCGAGCTGCACGACGTAGTAGAGCTTGTCCTGGGTGGGCGAGATGAGCACCACTCCAGCCCCCGCGCCCTGGCATGAGAACGCGCCGTCGAAGTACATGACCCAGCCGTCCGGCGCTTCGCTCCCTGGAGATAGGGATTGGTTCTCACCTGCTTCGAGCTGTGTGGCGTCAGTCCATTCCGCCACAAAGTCTGCAAGCGCAGCCCCCATGATGACCCTGGTCGTGCTGAACTCTAAGTCAAACGCTTGCAGCTCGATGTTCCATTCAGCGACTCGCCCAGCAGCATTGGGGCTCCTGAGCACTCTTTCCAGCGGGTAAGCCGAGACGACCTTGATGGGGTGACCCTGGAAGTAGTGGTGCAGCTTGCGCGAGGCCACCAGGAGCGCGAGTAGGATCTTCCGAGGCATGGGGTATCGTACCCTCGCATCCCGCAGCACTGTGCTGACGAAGTACACCGGATGCTCGATGAGGGCGGGAGGCTGACGGAGTCTTCGGCCTCCGGGGGTTGAGGTGTCTCTTCAGGGTCTTCGGCTTCAGGGGCTTGGTGGTCTGTCGGAGCAGTCGCTGCTTCGGGAGCTTCGCCTTGGTGTCGCATCGCTTCGTCCGGCCTAGAGGTTCCACTTGGTGGGCCCTTGACTTGGCGCTCTTCTCTGAGGGCCACCAGCGCTGCGCTAGCAGAGTGGGGTGTGGCAGACAAATAGAGCACCAAGGGCTCGAGAGGTCGAGGCGCCACCATCACTGGCGGGCTGGTCAGGTATGTCTTGAGGTCTTGAAATTCTTGGTCGGCCTCTGGAGTCCACTCGAATGGGCCTTTCTTCTTCATCATCTTGAAGAACGGTAGGGCACACTCTCCCAGCTTGGAGATAAAGCGCTCCAACGCAGTCACGCGACTGGCAAGCTTCTGCATCTCCTTGAGGGTCTGCGGTGGGCTCATGTCTTCGATTGCCTTAACCTTCTCTGGGTTGGCTTCGATCCCTCTGTGGGATACGAGGAAACCCAGCAGCTTGCCAGAAGGAACACCGCCATGCACTTCTCTGGGTTGAGCCGCAAGTTCACCTGGCGTAGGTTCGCAAAAGTCTCCTCCAGGTCTTGGATCAAGGTTCTCGCCTCCCGAGACTTCACCACAATGTCGTCGACGTAGGCCTCCGCGTTCCTCCCGAGCTGCTGCCCTAAGGCAATGTGCATCATCCGCTAGAAGGTCGCTCCCGTGTTGCGCAGTCCGAAAGGCATGCAAGTACAGCAGTACACCCCACACGGGGTCAGGAAGGCGGTCTTCTCCACATCTTCTACCGCCATTTTGATCTGGTGATAGCCTGCGAAAGCATCCAGGAAGCACAGCAAATCGCACTCGGCGGTGGAGTCGACGATCTGGTCGATACGTGGAAGCGGGAACGGATCTTGGGGGCAAGCCTTGTTGAGGTTGGTGAAGTCGACACACATGCGCTCCTTCCCGCCTTTCTTCGGCACAACAACGGGGTTCGCCAGCCACTCGGGGTACCGAACCTCGCAAATGGCACCCGCCGCCTCCAGCTTGCGGGTTTCTTGGATGATGAAGGCCTGCTTCTCCGTGGACTGTCGCCTCGCCCGCTGCTTCACAGGGCACACGTTGGGGCACACCTTTAAGTGATGCTCAATCACCTATCTCGGGACCCCCACCTATTTGGGTTCCCATGCGAATATCTCCTTGTTTGCACGCAAGAACTTCACCAACGCTCCCTCTTGATCAGGGTCGAGGTTGGCACCTATGGTAAAGGTGGCTCCTGAGGACCCGTCTTCATCGACTGGCATTTGCTTGGTTTTTGCCTTGTCTTGAGTGAACAACTGCTTCTTCTTGGTTGGTGCGGCACCCTTGGCCTTGGAGGTGTCCGCGTCGGTGGGCTGCGCCATTGCAGCGTCTTGAGGGCAAGCTTGAGCATCGTCAGGGCTTCCTTGGTGTCCCCAACTACTGTGAGGACACCCTTGCTCCCGGGCATCTTCATGAGGTTGTAGGCCGGATGGGTTGCCACCATGAACTGAGCTAGGGCCGCATACCCGAGGATGGTGTTGTACGGGAGGCCGATGTGGGCAACGTCGAAGTCGACCAGCTCGGTGCGGTAGTTGTCGCGTGTGCCGAAGGTGACAGGAAGGCGGATCTGTCCCAGGGAGTGGGCGGTGCCACCGCCGACCTCTGAGAAAGGCTTGCTGAGGCGGAGCCGCTCGAGTGGTACATGAAGAAGGTTGAAGGCCTCAACGAAGAGCAAGTTGAGGCTGGCGCTGCCGTTGATGAGGGTCTTGTTGACGGCCACGTTGCAGATGGTGGGCGTGCAAAGCACTGGGAGCATACCCGAGCTGATGGTGGAGACGGGATGATCCCCTGAGTCGAAGGTGAGGTCAGCCTCAGGCGCGGCCCAGCCTAGGGGAGCCCCCGGGCGCTTGGAAGTGGTGCCGATCTGGCGAAGGAATGGTGTGATGTGATGACCCGAGGCTAGTGTCTGCGAGCCGCCGAGGAGGGCCGCGACCGCGTGATGCGCCGGTGCCGCGTAGCGTGCAACAAAGAGACCACACAGCTCCTCCCAAGACACCACCATGGATCCAGGGAGGTTGAGCAGCCAGGCACTCGGTGCGCCAGTGAGGGCCATGGGAAGCCAGTTGGCCATGACCTTGTCGTCGCCACCGGCCTTAAGGACGGCTTCCTCGTACGCCAGCAGGAAACCCGACGGGTCCGCCGCGCTGTTGTAGCGCAGCGGCATCTCCGGCTTGAACTTGGGTGGCCACTGCACCTGCCGCAAGGCGGGAGGAAGGGCTCGGAGCCCCCAGGCATCACCGTGGGTGCCAGTAGATCCAGCCGGAAGAGCGGCGCCAGCCATGGAGAAAGGGCGTGAAGATGGTGGAGCGTGAATCGACGAAAGGAAAACTCTGGCGCACCACTACCTGGCGCGCCAAATGTCGGATTTAGGGTTCCGGCAAAACCCTTGAGGTTCGAACACTAGGGTGCGCATGAAGATCTCTCCTCTCCCATGCTCTCACACTCCACGATCTCACGGACTAGCTCGCCGAACCCAAAGAACACGAGGACACAAGATTTATACTTGTCCGGGCCACCGTTGTGGTGTAATACCCTACTCCAGCGTGGTGGTGGTGGATTGCCTCTTGGGCTGAGGATGAACAGTACAAGGGAAGAATAGCCTCCTGAGGAGAGGTGTTCTTGTGCTTGATGAGCTGGTGTGTGGATCACTCAAGATGAGTTCTGGTGGGTGAGGATCCGATCTCCCATCCTACTTTGGTGACTAGTCCTATTTATAGTGGCCCTGGTCCTCTTCCCAAATATTGAGCGGGAAGGGATGCCACAACGGCCAATTTGAAAAGGGACAGCTAGTACAAGCTATCTTGACAAAACTAGTCTTCGCCTGCCAAAGGCTCTGGTGGTGACGCCGTCTTGGGCTCCACGATGACCTCCGTCTTGTCGTCCCGCTGGTCTTGGTCTCGTTGCACCGATATGAAAACCTTTGCTTGACGCCTCGGTACTCCTCGCCTGCGCTTGCCGCCTTCGCACCAAAGAGGAAGCAAGGACATTGTGCGTGCTGGCGCCCGCCTGGCCTTGATCGTCATGGCTCACGTCATGAGAACCTCGCGAGGTTTGCCTTGCCTTGATCTCTCCACCCCTCGCGAGCCAGCCTGGTGAGGCCGCTCCCGAGGAGGTCTTGTGTCGTCCGCCTCGCGAGGCTTGGCCCCTCACGAGGGTATTGAGTGCTTGCTGGTGAGGATGGGCCGTACGGGCCCGATTGTGGATCCACGCCGTGGGCCGTAGGCAGGCAAGTCTAGGGACCCCCGTTCCCAGAACGCCGACAAGTTCGGCCCATGTACAACAGGCTGGACGCCCGTGGACCCCTTAATCCAGGACTCCCTCAATAGTCTCCATGATATTTATGTTCATGGTGGATTATATCCTACTCATGCTTGCACTCAATGTTTATTAATTTTAATGCATGTTCATGACTGTTGTCGCTCTCTAGCTGGTCGCTTCCCAGTCTTTTTCTAGCCTTCACTTGTACTAAGCGGGAATACTGCTTATGCATCCACTTCCATAAACCCCAAAGTCATTCCATATGAGTCCCCCATACCTTCCTGTATGCGGTATCTACCTGCCGTTCCAAGTAAATTTGTACGTGCCAAACTCTAAACCTTCAAATGAAATTCTGTTTTGTATGCTTGAATAGATCATGTATCAACTAGGGTTATCTGTATCTTCCATGATAGGTGGGTTATTCTCACGAGGAGTGGACTCCGCTCCTCACTCACGAGAAAATGGCCGGTCACCGGGATGCCCAGTCCCACGCTCAAATCAAAATAATTGCAAACAAAACTCCCCGAGGACTGTTGTTAGTTGGACGCACCCATTGTTTCGGGCAAGCCATGGATTGATGCTTGTTGGTGGTGGGGGAGTATAAACTTTACCATTCTGTTTGGGAACCGCCTATAATGTGTGTAGCATGGAAGATATCGAGATATCTCGGCTGTTATGTTAACAATGAAAGTATGCCACTCAAAATATTATTCATCTCTATTTCAAAATCGAGCTCCGACACCTCTACAAATCCCTGCTTCCCTATGCGAAGGGCCTATCTATTTACTTTTATGTTGTGTCATCATCCTCTTATTAAAAAGCACCAGTTGGAGAGCACCGCTATCATTTGCATGCATTACTATTGGTTTGCATTGAGTATGACTATGACTGGATCTCTTTTACCATGAATTACAATGTCTAGTCAGTCCTTGATCTTCAAAGGTGCTCTGCATTTATGTTTTGCGGTCTTAGAAAGGGCTAGCGAGATACCATCTTGTTATATCATATTATGATTGTTTTGAGAAAGTGTTGTCATCCGAGATTTATTATTATTGATCGCTCGTTGATTATGCCATTGATATGAGTAAACATGAGACCTAAATGTTATTGTGAAGATGGTTAGTTCATAATCTTTGCTGAAAACTTGAATCTGGCTTTACATATTTACAACAACAAGAGCAAATAGAGTTTGTAAAAGTTTTTCTTTATCACTTTCAGCTTGTCAACTGAATTGTTTGAGGACAAGCAAAGGTTTAAGCTTGGGGGAGTTGATACATCTCCATCGTATCTACTTTTCCGTACACTTTTGCCCTTGTTTTGGACTCTAACTTGCCTGATTTGAATGGAACTAACCTGGACTAACGCTGTTTTCAGCAGAATTACCATGATGTTATTTTTGTGCAGAGATAAAAGTTCTCAGAATGACCATAAACTTCACAGAGAATATTTTTGGAATATATAAAACATACTGGCGAAAGAATCAACACCAGGGGGCCCACACCCTATACACAAGGGTGGGGGCGCGCCCTCCTGCCTCGTGGGCCCCCTGAAGCTCCACCGACCTCAACTCCAACTCTATATATTCACGTTCGGGGAGAAAAATCAGGGAGAAGGATTCATTGCGTTTTACGATACGTAGCCGCCGCCAAGCCCTAATCTCTCTTGGGAGGGCTGATCTGGAGTCCGTTTGGGGCTCCGAGAGGGAATATGTCGCCGCCATCATCAACCTTCCTCCATCACCAATTTCATGATGCTCACCGCCGTATGCGTGAGTAATTCCGTCAGAGGTTTGCTGGACGGTGATGGGTTGGATGAGATTTACCATGTAATCGAGTTAGTTTTGTTAGGGTTTGATCCCTAGTATACACTATGTTCTGAGATTGATGTTGCTATGACTTTGCTATGCTTAATGCTTGTCACTAGGGCCCGAGTGCCGTGATTTCAGATCTGAACCTATTATGTTTTCATGAATATATGTGAGTTCTTGGTCCTATCTTGCAAGTCAATAGTCACCTACTATGTGTCACGATCTAGCAACCCCGAAGTGATAAAAATCGGGACCACTCCCGATGATGACTATAGTTTGAGGAGTTCATGTATTCACTGAGTGTTAATGCTTTGGTCCGGTACTCTATTAAAAGGAGGCCTTAATATCCCTTAGTTTCCAATAGGACCACGCTGCCACGGGAGGGTAGGACAAAAGATGTCATGCAAGTTCTTTTCCATAAGCACGTATGACTATATTCCGAATACATGCCTACATTACATTGATGAACTGGAGCTAGTTCGTGTCACCGTATGTTATAACTGTTGCATGAGGAATCGATCGACATAATTATCCATCAATCGATCCAATGCCTACGAGCTTTTCACGATTGATCTTTGCTTAGTTACTTTACCGCTACATTGTTACAATTACTACAAAGCTGCTACATCACTTTTGCCACTGCTATCGTTAGTTCCATACTACTTTGCTACTAAATACTTTGTCTGCAGATATTAAGTTTTCCAGGTGTGGTTGAATTGACAACTCAACTGCTAATACTTGAGAATATTGTTTGGCTCCCCTTGTGTCGAATCAATAAATTTGGTTGAATACTCTACTCTCGAAAATTGTTGCGATCCCCTATACTTGTGCGTTATCACATCACGCAGCACCACGCTGACGAAGTACACGGGGTGCTCGATGAAGGTGGGGGGGTCGATTGCGTCCTGCCCCTCTTGAGATGAGGGGGCCTCGGGAGCCTTGCCATCCGGTGGCGCAGCCGGGGCCTCAGGGGCACCGTCCAGAGGCTGCAGTGGTGTGGTCGGGTGCGGGGCGCTATGCCGCGCACACACATCAGCGTGCTCTTCTCGAACCGCCACGAGTGCCGCGCTGACCGAGTGGGGTGTGGCAGCCAGGTAAAGCACCAGGGGCTCAAGAGGACGAGGTGCCACCATCACTGGCGGGCTGGTGAGGTACCTCTTGAGATCTTGGAAGGCCGCCTCAGCCTCCGGAGTCCATTCAAACGGGCCCTTCTTCTTCATCAGCTTGAAGAATGGGAGGGCGCGCTAGCCCAGCTTGGAGACGAAGCGCCCCAGTGAAGTTACGTAGCCCGCAAGCTTCAGCATCTCCTTGAGGGTCTATGGCAGGCTCATCCTTTCTATCGCCTTGATCTTCTCAGGGTTAGCCTCAACCCCTTTGTGCGACACTAGGAAGCCCAGCAGCTTGCTAGACGGGATGCCAAACACGCACTTCTCCGGATTGAGCCGCAAGTTCACCTTGCGCAGGTTGGCGAATGTTTCCTCCAAATCTTCGACAAGGGTCTTCGCCTGTCGCGACTTGACCACTATGTCGTCGATGCATGTTGGTGTTCTGGGGACTAGGGTACCCAGACTTGCCTGCCTGCAGCCCACGTCGTGGCTCCATCGATGGCCTGGTATGGCCCATCTTCAGCACCGGAAATACAAGACCCTCGCGAGGGGCCAAGCCTCGCGAGGCGGATGACACCAAGACCTCTAGAGGGAGCGACCTTCCTAGGATGGCTCCCGAGGAGCGGAGATTCGTATGCAGGCGCCCACCTCATGAGGTTGAGGTGACGCAAGCCATGACGACCAAGGCCAGGCGGGCGCCAGCGGACGCAGAGTAGCTGGTTTCCTCTTTGGTGCTAAGGAGGCAAGCGCAGGCACGGGGTCCCAAGGAATGAGCCAAAGGTTTACATGCCCGTGCAACGAGACCAAGAACGCCAGGATGGCAGGACGGATGTCATCGCCGAGCCCACCATGGTGTCACGAGTAGAAGCTTTGCAGGCGAAGACCACCTTTCGTCAGGATAAGATGTACTACTTGTCCCCCTTTCAAAATTGGCCACTTTGGGATCCCTTCCCGACTTCGATTGGAGGAAGAGGACCAAGGCCACCATAAATATAGCTTAGCCACCACCGTAGGGAGGGATCCCCGACTCGAACCCTCATTAGCTCACACCCACACAAGAACAGACCTCCTGAGGTTGTTCTTCCGTTGTACTAGTTCATCCTCAGCCCCTCACGAGGCTAATCCACCCCAAAGCAGGAGTAGGGTCTTACACCACAAGGTGGCTCGAACCTGGGTAAACTCCTGTGTCTCTTTCCTTTCTTGTTCATCGAGCTAGGCCGTGGGAATGAAGAACTGGTTGGCTGGAGAGGTGGAGTTCTTCGCACACGCCCCAGAGGTCGAACCTTTCTTGGGTCTGCAGAGCTCTGAATCCGACATTTGGCGCGCCAGGTAGGGGCGTGTCGAAAACTCCATTCCACCACTCGCTCTGGCGCCATTCTGCTATTCCCATGGCTAACGCTCGTTGTGTCCACGCCGAGCACCAGGACGCTCATGTCGCTCAGATGGCACCTGTGGGCAACGGCCCGCCTCGTCGCTCTGCCTCTCTAGTGGCTAATGCCGCCATCGACCCCGCTGCTCACGAGTAGCAGGACTCATCACTGTCGCCATTCGTGCGTTGCGACGGCCGTACCACGACTCCATCTCTCACTCCGGCCACGACGTCGTCTTCCCATCTTCGTCGCGGGCCGACGAATGCGCAGGCTGTGCTGCTCATGGCGCGCGAGCTTTTCCGCTATCGTCCGGCCAACGATCTCTACGAGGATTGGCTTGGGCCGCATCGCCGAGCTCGTCAGCTCCGCTGGAGAGGCTCTTGTGCTGTCTCGCTCATTGCCTCCCCGCCGTCCTAGGCAGGCGACATGGCCCACGGGGCACCACCTCCTCCTATTCAGCGTGATGTCATCCCCGATCCAAGGCGCGAGGCCCCCTAGCGCGACCCGCTGCGCAGGGCGCCGACGCGCGACGAAAAAAGCTGCCAGGTAGTGTCGCGGCCTCAAGGAGAGGCGTGTGCGCTCCTAGCATCGCCACGTCAAGACTGTGTGCCACGAGAAGCGGCAGCACGTGCGCGCCAAGACCAGGATTGTAACGCCCTGAATCCGATGCGCCAGGTGTCTTTCAGTTATTCGTCGCCGCTGCCATGTCATTTGCTTGCACGTTGCACTTTTCCATGTCATCATATGCATTGCATCCTCATATTTTCAAAACTTGCATCCGGTCATTTTCCCCGTTGTCCGTTTCGCGTTCCGACACTCTCACACGCACCCGTTGCACCTCTCAGACCTCGTTTCGTGAGTGGCATAAAAATGATCTCGGAATGGGATGAAACTTGGTGTGCGCTGTTGTTTTAGAGTAGGTAGACCGCCTGTCAATTTTCGTTCCATTTGGAGTTCGTTTGACGCCCTAACAGTTAACCGCGTAGCCCAAAACCCCTCTCTCTTTGCAGCCCAACCTCCCTTCACCACAACCTATTAGCCCATCCAAACCCCCTCCATGCTCTCGGTCGTTGGATCATGATCGTGTGGGCGAAAACCACTCCCCATTTGGACACTCCTAGCTCCCTCTACCTATAAATATGTCCTCCTCGTCCAAATTCGCACACAAACCCGAGCAACTCCCCCTCCGCGTCACCGGACGCGTTCGGCGGGCACCGGACATGTCTACGCCGCCGCCCCGTCGAATCAATCACCGCCACGTGTCCCCGCCGTCGCAGCCTTCTCCCGAGCCCCGCCAGAGCCCGGGCTGGGCCCGAGGCTGGCTCACAAGGCCGCGACTGGCTCGAGCAGCGCCTGGCCCACTGGCAGCTCCTCCCGCGCCTGAAGGCCCGCCGGGCCGCCTCCTCGGACTCGCCGCTCTTCGCTGCCCAAGACCCGATCTCCGCCGCCCGCGCTAGATCCGGGGTACCCACGCCCGGATCCATCTGTCTCCGCTCTCCGCCGACCGTCCCGGTCGCCGGAGCCTCGCCGGAGGCCGCAGCCTCGCCGTATCCGGGGAAAGTGGATGATATCGACCAACCCCGGGAACCAAACGGACGCCCCTCGCGCCCCTCCCGCACCGTCCCAGATCCGCGGGATCCAGTTCCACGAGGTGAGATCTGCTACTATATGGTGCCTCCTTTGACATGCCATAACTTCTTGTTTATACCTCCGTTTTGTGCATATAATATGTCAAAATGTTCACTGTGAGATGCTCCATATTTCACCCCATTGTGACGTGCTTGTTTGAGTTCATCCTGATGCCATAATCATCGTTGCAAGAGTGCTATATGATGTTGTCTGATGTAGTTTAACAGAACTTGCTCATTTATCTTTTTTATATCTTTTTATGTGATTTCTTTTGAGTATGACGTCTACATGTTTTATGAGCTACAACATGCCATCTTTGCTGTGGTGTAATCCACTCTTCATGATATGCCATGTGTTGATTGAAAAAAGCTTGCAAAGTAGGCTCCATGATGTTTGCCGATTTCTGTGACTTAGTCTTTCTATGCATAATCTGGAGATGTTCACTAAGGATACTATGTAGGCTCCATAAGTCTGTTAGGTTGTGATGCTATGTAAACCTCCTTCTACTAGTCATTCTATGCATAATCTGGAGATGTCCACTGAGGATGTTTTGTTATACATGTTATGCTCTACACATCCATGCCCTCGGTTGAATTTATGACCTGCTATAGCTTGTTGTAATCTTGATCTCAAATTGCTAAATAATATTGCTGTCAGCCTGTTAACATTAAGTTCAATTTTTCCATGTGTTTTGCTAGTGATCCATGCAACCTATGAAATTGCTCTTGCCATCCTTACCTTCATATTTGTGTCATATTTCTGTTGGTTTACTTTATATGCCATGAAATGCTTTGTGGTGAGTGGTACAAGCTCACCAACATGCCTTCTTATCGTTGTTTCTGCCATGTACTGTTATTTTCAGTCTGTAATATGTCATATCACTTGCCATGTTTGCATGGATGCTACCATGTTTTTTGTTGATCTTGGGAATAAGTTCAGTAAGGGAGTTTTGTTAAGTGCTTTTAGTAGAGGCCTGACATGCCTTTGTTTTCCATGATATGTTCCTGTAACATGTTGTTTGATAGCTCTAAACATTGCAACCTAATGTTATTTCTGTCATGTCCAGTGAATTTGTGCTGAGTCTGTGAAACTGTTATTATTTGCAATCTTTTCATGTCCTTTTGAGCATGTTATAGTGGTTTCTAGAGATAGCTCAGTGTTCATGTTTTGTTATGCTTTACCTGAGAATCACGTCCATGCCATTTGTTTTCATGTTGGGGTGATGTAGCATCTTGTTTTGATGCTTGCAAGATGCCTAGTTGTTGTTTTGGATAGCTTGTCTTTTAAACTTGTTTTGTGTGTATGTGTTGAACCGTTGCTCCATTTTGAGTGTGCTCTATATTAAACTTGCTTAGTTTTGCATGTAGCTTCATATTACCTTATTGCATCCATGTTTTGGAGTATGTGCTTGATGTTTGTATGCATTTTGCATCAATGCCATGTTCAACTTGTTTTGCTCATATCTTCTAGGTCGTAGCTCCGAATTAAACGAACTTTATATGTAACTTGACTAGAAAACCGTGTAGATCATCTTGATACATTTTAAATTGATGGTTAACAACTTCAAACTTGTGTTCTAATCATATCTGGACCAATTTTGAAATTTGCATATGAGGACTTACCGGAATTGTTATATGTTGTTTCCGGCCTCACTAAAACTTGCTTTGATGTGTTGCTCTTGTGTGCATCATCTCTTGCCATGAGTAGCTTCATGTAGCCTTGGCATGCATCATACTTGGTTTAGCATCATGTCTTCTTTTATGTGTTGTGTGTTTACCTTGTTGTTTGCTTCTTTCTGATTGTGCTTCTTCTCGTTAGTTGTCTACGCTTGGTTCATCTTCTTCAAGGACCCGTTCTTCTTCCTAGCGGGATTTCAGGCAAGATGACCGTCACCTTGGTCTCATTACTATCATTGCTATGCTAGTTGCCTCGATGCTATCGCTAGGCCGCATTGCCTACCACTTGCTTATCAAGCCTCCCAAACTGCCATGTTAGCCTCTAACCATTGTCACCCTTCCTAGCAAACCGTTGTTTGGCTATGTTACCGCTTTTGCTCAGACCTCTTATAGCGTTGCTAGTTGCAGGTGAAGATGAAGATTTCTGCATGTTGGAATATGTTTATGTTGGGATATCGCAATATCTCTTATTTTAATTAATGCATCTATATACTTGGTAAAGGGTGGAAGGCTCGGCCTTATGTGTGGTGTTTTGTTCCACTCTTGCCGCCCTAGTTTACGTCATATCGGTATTATGTTCCTTGATTTTGCGTCCCTAACACGATGAGAGGTAAGGGACCCTCTTCATAGTTCACCTTGAATAAAACTCTTTCAGCAAGGCCCAACATTGGTTTTACCATTTGCCTAGCTACCACCTATACCTTTCCCATTGGTTCTGCAGACTCAAGGGTCATATTTATTTTAGCCCCCCCGGGCCAGTGCTCCTCTGAGTGCTGGTCCAAACCGAGTAGACTGCGGGGCTACCTCGGGGAAACTTGAGGGCTGGTTTTACTCGTAGGATGTCTCATCCGGATGTGCCCTGAGAATGAGATATGTGCAGCTCCTATCGGGATTTGTCGGCACATTCGGGCGGTCTTGCTGGTTTTGTTTTACCATTGTCGAAATGTCTTGTGCATCGGGATCCCGAGTTTGATCGGAAATCCCGCGATGGAGGATTGTCTCCGCGAATCGTGAGCTTATAATGGGCTAAGTTGGGACACCCCTGTATGGTATAAACTTTCGAGAGCCGTGCTCGTGGTTATGTGGCAGATGGGAATTTGTTAATATCCGGTTGTAGAGGACTTGAAGTAAACTTAATTAAAATGAACCAACCACGTGTGTAACCGTGATTGTCTCTTTTCGTGGATATTCGAGAGGAGAACACAGTTTGTGTTATGTCTGACGTAAGTAGGAGTTCAGGATCACTTCTTGATCATTATTAGTTGACGAACGTTTGCTTAGTTCCTCTTCTCGCTCTTGTTTTGTAAGTTAGCCACCATACTTGCTTAGTCGCTGCTGCAACCTCACCACTTACCCCTTCCTTACCCATTAAGCCTTGCTAGTCCTGATACCCATGGTATTGGGATTGTTGAGTCCTCGTGGCTGCGATGCTCATGATGCGAGAGCGATGTTTACTTGTGTTGGAGTTCTTCTTCTTCTTCGTCGATCTTGGGTTAGGTTCCTGGTCGGTAGCCTGGGATAGCAGGGTGGATGTTGTTTGAGTTTCTGTTTATGTTTCATCCATAGTCGGATGTTATTCTCATGTATGATGTTGATGTATTCTTGGGCCGTTTGTGCCTTATGTATGTATCCCCAACGATTATGTAATGGTATGATGTAATGATATCCACCTTGCAAAATCATTTCAATATGCGGGTCTATCCTTGGTAGGACCTTCGAGTTCCTCTCAGATAGGGTCGCATATTGGGCGTGACAAGGCTCCCCCTCCGCGGCAGGCCCCTGTGAGCGCGGCAGTATGTTGTGCGTTCACTCCGGAGCTGCGTCGTGTTGTCTGGCCCGTCAAGTTCAAGCCGGGTCTGCCTCCATGCTATGACGGCACCCCCGACCCTACCGAGTTCCTCCAGCTCTACGAGCTAAGCATCCAGGTGGAAAATGGCGACGAGAAGGTCATGGCGAACTGGTTTCCCATGGCCCTCAAGAACTTTTTTCCCATGGCCCTCATGGCGCGCGCTCGTGGCTCCTGAACCTCCGTATAGGATTGATCTCCTCCTAGGATGAGCTACGCGAGCGCTTCATCGCCAACTTCCAGGGTACTCGCGGCCGCACCCCTGCTGCAGGCGACCTGCAGCGCATCAAGCAGCAGCCAGGGGAGATCTTGGACAGATACATACAGCGCTTCAGCAATGTTCGCCTCAAGATCCCTAAGGTGTCGGACGAAACCATCATTTCAGCGTTCACTGACGGCGTCCGAGATGTCAAGATGAATGAAGAACTCGCCAGACATGAGGACCAGTGCTCGACTCTCGAGATGTTCAACATGGCAAACAGATGCGCGAGGGCTGAAGAAGGTCGCCTCTCCCTCCTTGAGCTCCCAGAGGCCGATCCTGAAGACAAGAAGGCCAAGGCTAAGGATGTGAAGCGCAAGGGCCCCGCTATGCTCCCGGCCGAGCCTAAGATGAAGCGCGACTGCGACCAACCCGAGTCCTCTAAGGGCAGCCGCATGTTCTGCCTCTTCCACAATGTTTATAGCCACAATATGAACGACTTCCAAGAGCTCAGGGCCATCCGTGACTGGCGCCTTGGCCGCCGCCCAGAGCGCAACGACCGTGGCTATGGCTGCGAAGGAGGCCGTGGTGGAGGCCGTTGGGACAACCGTGACCCCCGCCAAGACTGGCGTGATCAGCCTCATGAGCACCGCTAGCAGGCCCAGCCTCGCGAGGACCGTCCTCAGGGCAACGCTGGCCTTCCTCTGTTGCCACCGCTGCCAAGGAGGAAAGATGACCACTGCCAAGATGATGGGGCCAGGGGCTTTCAAGAGCCTAGTGCTATTTCATGTATCCTGGGTGGCGCGCAGGCCCCCGCATCCCATCGCAGCTTCAAGTAGTTTGCTCGTGAGGTGAACGCGGCCCTCCCCAAGCTCGAGGCATCGCGTCCCCTCAGGTGGTACAAGTACGCCATCACCTTTGACTCTACGGATCAGCTCAACTGTGCAGCCACCGCCGGCGCGCTCCCAATGCTCTGCTCGCCGACCATCAGCAACGTCCTCGTCACCAAGACACTCATCGACGATGGCGCGAGATTGAAGGTCCTCTCTACTGAGACGTTTGAGAGGCTCCAGGTGCCCTACGACCAGCTCCTCTCCACCAAGCCCTTCTCATGAGTGATTGACGGCTCCACGGTCCCCCCGGAGCAGATTCGCCTTCCGTTCACCTTCGGCAAGCGCGACAACTACCACACCGAGCTCATAGACTTTGACGTCACTCACATTCTCCTCCCGTACAATGCCATCCTCGGGTATCTGGTCCTCGCCAAGTTCATGGCAGTGACTCACCATGGCTAAAACGTCCTCAAGATGCGAGGAAGCTGCGGCATCATCACGGTCGCCTGTGATGAGAAGAACGTGGTGTGCTCCCTCGAGCGCGCCTACCAGGCCGCAGCGGTTGGGAACTCATATGACGAGGGCGCCATCCATCCTCCTGAGGCCGTCCCCAAGATTAAGAAGCAACCTACCTCCGAGGTCCTCGTGGAGGTCAAGCGCCCAATGATCATACTGTGTCGCTACCGCCGATAGTGCGCCTTTACCTCTCACATAGGAAGGCGCGCCCAGCGCCCCTCCCAGGTTGGGCTCGGGGGCTCTCCTCTGGAGGGCCTCTGACCTGGCCAGCATCACGCGGGAGGCGTTCGGGTGCCATGTGGAGGCGTGCTTCAATACACGCTTCCGCGAGCAGGGCGCAGGGTGCGAGGCGCCAGGCGCTCAGGGGTTCATCACCAAGGCGATCGAAGAGCTTCAAGAGGGGTGGGCCATGCGCGGCGAGCGCCGCCCCGCACCGCTCAATGCAGCTGCTGCCCCTGACATGGGTGGCGAGCTGCGCGTCTACGTCAACATCCTAGGGCTCAATAGGGCCGCTTCTCAGCAGTGCTTCTGGTCGTCCCGTGTCGGCCGGATAGGGGGCTGTTGTCGGATTTCGGGTGCCGCGGACCCTTGAGAGGTTCGAACTCAGGGGTGCGCACGAAGAACACTCTCTCCCTAGACTGCTCGCTCAACGATCCCACGGCCTAGCTCGACAAACCCAAAGAACGAGAGACATATTGATTTATCCTGGTTCGCGCCACCTTGCGGTGTAATACCCAACTCTAGCTTTGTGGTGGATTGCCTCGAGGGGCTGAGGATGAACTAGTACAGTGGATGAACAGCCTCAGGAGGTGAGGTGTTATTGAGCTCAGTGAGCTGGTGAGGGTGGAATGTCTCACCCCCTTTCCCTATGGTGGTGGCTAGGTCCTATTTATAGTGGCCTTGGTCCTCTTCCCAAATGTTAGGCGGGAAGGGATCCCACAACGGCCAAGTTTGAAGGGATACAACTAGTACGAATTACCCTGACAAAAGTAGTCTTCGCCTGCCAAAGGCTCTAGTGGTGACGCTGTCGTGGGCTCCGCGATGACCTCCGTCCTGCCGTCCTAGCGGTCTTGGTCTTGTTGCACCAAAATGGAAACCTTTGCTTGATCCCTCGGGACTCCGCGCCTGCGCTTGCCTCCTTAGCACCGAAGAGGAAACTAGTACACTACGCCCACAGGTGCTCGCCTGGCTTTGGTCGTCATGGCTCACGTCATGCGAACCTCGCGAGGTGCAACTTGCATAGATATCTCTGCTCCTCGGGAGCCAGCCTAGCGAGGCTGCCCCCAGGGAGGTCTTGGTGTCGTCCGCCTCGCGAGGCTTGGCCCCTCGCGAGGATCTTCAGATATTGCTCCTGAAGCTGGCCCGTACTAGGCCATCGATGGAGCCACGTCATCGGCCGCAGGCAGGCAAGTCTAGGAAGCCCCATTCCCAGGACGCCGGCAGTAGCCCCCAGGCCCAAGGCATGCTCGAACTTGGCTTCGAGGCAGAGCCAAAGGGCAAGTGCCGAGCGCTGCGGGCCCCAACTTTCTGTGACCTCGGCTGATGCGTGGCGATTGATGGGACGTGGGCGCCTCCGCTTCCCCATGCTGCCTCGGCAACTGCTCGAGTTGACGAGACCCTGCTGCATGTATAAGAAAACCATCATTACCTGCGATCATGGAGGCCGGCGGTTGGCCTCCTTCTGGCTATAAATGAGGGGAGAGGCAGGGCCCCCCTCGCTCATCTCTGTCTTCTCGGCGCCCGCTCCTTCTTATTCCTCTTAGCCTTGCCGTCTTGCCGCGATACTCATGGCGCCGATTAGGAGGTTCTCCGTCGCGGAGAAAGGAAAGATCCCCCTTGAGGAGCCTGAGCTGCTCCCACTGAAGAAGAGGTCCAGGCGTCCTCATGACATCGAGGATCGGGGGGAGGTGACGCGGCCTTGGTATGAGCGGCCGCCGCCTGGCTACCCGCTCCCCCTGTATGCCCAAGCGCAGGGCTCCGGAGGAGGCAGAAGCGCCCCACGTTGCGTGAGCCACGGCCACAGTGGTCAGGCTGTGGTAGCACGAGTTGTGGGCTCACGAACCCACACCGAGGGCTCCTCTCGCGAGTTCGTGGTGTGGGCGGCGATGCCGCCGCGCACGTGGTTCAAGCTTCCGTGGTTCTTTGACGAAGAGATGCCGCCAAGAGGGCCGCTCGAACTGTGGTTGCAGCATGCCGAGTGCAGCTCTCTAGCCAGGGGCGGAGGTCGAGGTCGTCTCCCCGGGCAAGATCTTCATGACCCGTGGATGGGGCAAGGTCTCCCGCGCTAGCTGCGCGGAGGGGGCCCTCGCCATCCATTTAGAGTACGACGGCACCTCCATGCTGTTCTTCAAGGTCTTCGACGAGGAAGGCTGCCACCTAGAGCACTGCCCTGGAGGAAGCAGCCGAGGGGGCGTGGCAGCAGGCGCCGAGCCTGCCCCCGGTGCTGCTGGTAGCTCCTCCAGCATCGGCGACGACTCCTGGGGGTCCAGCGACTCTCCCGAGCTGAGCGAGTCTCCGGAGACGAGCGACGATAGCTACGTGCCACCAAGCTCCCACCGTGCCCAGAGCGCGGCAGCAGTGTCCGCCCGTCATCGCCGATGACCTGGATGGGGTTGGCTTCGGCCTCTCGTGGCCCACCGTTGATGATGGCGTCGGCGGCGATGTCTGTAGTGAGGGCTTCTTGGGGTTTTCCTTCTTTTGTTCACTGTGAGTAATCAAGACGAACCCTCCGAGGGTGTGTAAAGAAACTGTAATGCTTTTGCTCCAGCGCTTATTATTCCGACTATAAGATTGTGGTTGCGTATCTTGCTTTGGCATTGTCCCCCCTTTTCATCCTTGCAGTAGCTTAGCACTCTACGCCGCAAGGTCCCAGTCCCCAGGCGAGCTTCAGCCGTCGCTGGTATGCCAGGTCGTGATGTCGTGGTCAAGGCCAGGAGGTGAGCGGCCCAAGGTCCGGTAAGAGCTCCTACGGTGTGATGCCCAAGAGGTCCCCTTTGGCGTGCAAGCAGCGTCCCGAAGACAGAAAAGAAAGGCGGCATTGCCAGAGGAAGGCTGCGAGAATCGAAAATTCCAACTGCGACGTCATGCAAACACGAATTTGAGACTTGTCTTATCGAGCCTGAGGTGGTTCCCTGTACATCTTCTGATTTGCGCTTCAGCAGCAGTGTTGCTAGGTGAGGCTCACGCCGGCTTCCCCCTTCCTTGCTCTTCTAAGTGCTCTGCGTCCTTGGGTCCCGACCCTCGAGCAAGCTCAGCCGCGGCTGGGATGACAGGTCGTGATGCCTTGGTCAAGGCCAGGGGGTGAGGGCTGGAGAGTCAGTAGGAGCTCCCGAGGGGCGATGCTCAGGAGCCCCCCTTTAATGCGCAAGCGAATTGCGCGAAAGGAGGGCAGACGGCGAGGCCACCCGTAGCTAAGCTCGGGAGATTCCTGCGGGTTAGTTCGAGCGGAGGATACAGCTCATAATCGCGTTTGTTGTCCTGCCGCTGATATTTCCGCAAGAAGATGAAAGCATTGAGGATCTGGTGAGGTGACGTGCGCGGTGCGGGCCACGAGCCAGAGCTCGAGCTCTCAGATTTGTCAGCATTGCAGGGACGGACCCAAGCACAAGCGTCGTGCCAGCATGTGTAGCCCCCGTTGCAGGATGAGCAAGAGGCCGGTCAGCAACACGGAAGGCCGCGAAGGGCAACAGGCAAGCAGGTGATAATCATAAAGTAACTCATGGGAGGAGCATTCCGCAAGGACAGACCCATGCGGCCTGGGGATGATGCAGCTCGAGGAACGCCCCCAACAGAGTAAGTTAAAGATGCAAAAGGATACATGTCGCAGGTACAGGCCCGTGCGACCTCGGGACAATGCAGCCCGAGGGGCGCCCCCAACTGAATAAACTAAAAAGAGTCACCTGGCACCATTGCTGGAGAGAGGTTGGAGCAGCTGAAGACGCCAGAAGAAGAAGCTGCCTCACGGGTCGCTTCGGGTCCGTAACCTCGTGAGGCCTGGGGCTCGGAGGCTCATGAAGAACCGTCGGCATCTCCTCCAGGACCACATGGTGCCTACCCTCCCGAGCCGCCAGAACACTTCGCAGGCAACGCTGGAAGGTAATGGCTGCGTTTGGCAAGCTAGAAGGCATGCGAACGTAGCTGTGAGGGGGGCCCTCGCACCAACCAACGTTTGAAGGCCAGAAGCGCTCCTGAGATGCGGCTCTGTTGAGCCCTGGGATGTTGAAGCAGACGCGCAGCTCATTGTCCTCGCCAGGACAAGGAACTGCGTCAAGTGATGGGCGGCGGTCGCCATGCATGGCTCTTCCCTCTTGAAGCTCCTCGGTCGCCTTGGTGATGAACTCCTGAGCGCCAGGCACCCCGTGCCTTGCGCCCTCATGAGGGAAGCTTGCGATGAAGCATGCCTCCATGTTGTGCCCGAGTGCCTCCCTCATGACATTGGCGAAGTGAGAGGCCCTCCAGAAAAGATCCCCCGAGCCCAGCCTGAGGAGGGCACCGAGCACGCATTCCTATACGAGAGAGGGAGGTGCCCCATCCGTGGGTGCTGGTCCTGAGGTGGTGCCGCTAGAGATACCGCTCTCCTGAGGCTCTTGGCAGAGCAGCTGCTTCTTCTTCTTGAGGACTGCCTCAGGAGGGTAGATAGTGCCTTCGTTGTCTGGGTCTTCAATTGTTGCAGCTTGGTAGGCGCGTTCAAGGGAGCACACCGCACCCTTCTCCTCGCAGGCAACCGTGATGATGTCGCGGTTCCCTAGCATCTTGAGGACATTGTAACCATGGTAAGTCACTGCCATGAATTTGGCAAGGCCTGATACCCAAGGATGGCGTTGTATGGAAGGCGAATATGGGCGATGTCGAAATCGATGAGCTCGGTGCGGTAGTTGTCACGCTGGCCGAGGCGAATCTGCCCTATTGGGGTGGTGGAGCCATCGGTCACTCCTGAGAAGGGCTTGGTGGGCTGTAGCTAATCATATGGCACTTGGAGGCGGTCGAATGTCTCCACGGGAAGGACTAAGCCCCACACCGCCATCGATGAGGGTCTTCGTGATGAGGACATTGCTGATGACAGGGTGAGCAGAGCATCGGGAGAGCGTTGGTGGTTGCCGTGCACTTGAGCTGGTCGGAGGAGCTGAAGGTGATGGTGCACTTGGACCACCTGAGCAGACGTGTGGCCTCAAGCTTGGGGAGGGCGGCATTCACCTCACGGGTGAACTACTTGAAGCTGCAATGAGAGTCTGGGGCCTAAGCGCCACCTAAGATGCAGGCTATGGCATGGGGCTCCTGGAAGCCCCCAGCCCCCTCGTCCTGGTGGTGGTCATCGTTCCTTCTTGGTGGTGGCGGCAGCGGAGGGAGGCCGACGTTGCCCTGAGGACGAACCTCACGAGGTTGGTCCCTCCAGGCGCCCTTGCGAGGCTGGTCCTGCCAGCGGTCCTCGTAAGGCCGGCCGCCACTCCCGGGCGGTGGCCGGCGGGTCGCTCCAAAGATCCTCCACTTCGCCTCCTCCGCGTCGAGGCTCGGTCGCAAGCGCCGGGCGCCGATCAAGTACCCATCGCGGATGGCCCTGAGCTCCTGACAGTCGTTGGTGTTGTGCATGTGTACATTGTGGAAGGCGCAGAACGGGCGGTTGCCCTTGTATGATTCTGGGTGGTCGCAGCCGCGAGCATGGCCGCCCCTTTGCAGTTTACGTCCTTGGTCTTGGCCTTCTTGTCTTCTGGGTTGGTAGCTGGAAGCTCGAGGTGGGAGAGGCGTCCCTCCTCAGTTCTCGCGCACTTGGTCGCCATGTTGAACATCTCCAGACCCATGCATACGTCCTCGTGTATGGCGAGCTCTTCCTTCATATTGACATCACAGGCGCCATCAGAGAATGCTGAGATGATGGCCTCGCCCTAGCTGCTCCTTGATGCGCTGCAGGTCACCCGCGACAGGCGGGCGGTCACGAGTGCCGTGGAAGTTGGCGACGAAATGCTCGCGCATCTCGCCCCAGGAGGAGATCGATCCCGCGGGCAGGTGCAGGAGCCATGAGCGTGCACCGTCCTTGAGAGCCATGGGAAACCAATTCGCCATGACCTTTTCGTCGCCATTAGCTACCTCGATGCTCAGCTCATAGAGCTGCAGGAACTTAGTAGGGTTGGGAGTGCCGTCGTAGCGCGGAGGTAGGTCAGGCTCGAACTTGCCGGGCCAGACCACACTGCGCAGCTCAGGGGTGAAGGCGCGGCAGCCCGCGGTGGTCACTGGAGCTCGTCGTGGAGTTGGAGCCTGGTCTTGGTACCCACGCGCCGTCGCCGCAAGCGGCGCCCGGTCCTAGCGTGGCGGTGCAGGGAGCACGGGAGCACCTTCTCACGGCCGCTAGATCTCTTAGCAGCTTCCTTCTTCGCGTGCGGGCACCCTGCATGGCAGGTCGCACTGCGGGGCTGCACGCCTTTGCTCGAGGACAACATCTTGATGGGGAGGTGGTGGAGGCGCTCCATGGGCTACGTCGCCCGCAGCGGGAGGTGGGTGAGGCTGCAAAAGGGTTGGCGCAGGAGATCCCCCAGCGACGCTGACGAGCTCAGTTATATGGTCCAGCCAGTCCTCGTAGAAGTCATCGACGGGGTGGTAGCGCAGTAGCTCGCTCGCCATGAGTAGCGTAGCCTGCGCGTCCGCGGACCCGTGACGAGTGTGAGATGACGAGTTGGCAGGAGTCAGCGACGGGGTGGCCGTGCATCCGTCCTTCAGCACAGAGGGGTGCAGCAACGAAGCTTGCTGCTCGTTCCCCGTCGGGCCGGTGGCGGAGTTGGTAGTGGGTGATGGAGAGCGGCGGGGAGGCCTGCAGACGGGCACTGTCTTGGCGACGCGAGCGTTTAGAGCGGCTCGGCGCTCACCATGGGCCCGACGAGCATCAGCCATGGAAGCGGTGGAGCAGCGATGCATCAGTCAACGGAAGAGAGGTTTCAGCACTCCCCTACCTGGCACGCCAAATGTCGGATTTCGGGTTCCGCAGACACTTGAGAGGTTCGAACTCTAGGGTGCGCACGAAGAACACTCTCTCCCTAGACTATCCGCTCAACGATCCCACGTCCTAGCTTGACGAACCCAAAGAACGAGAGACACGGAGATTTATCCTGGTTCCGGCCACCTTGCAGTGTAATACCCTACTCCAACATTGTGGTGGATTGCCTCGAGGGGCTGAGGATGAACTAGTACAGTGGATGAACAGCCTCAGGAGGTGAGGTGTTCTTGAGCTCAGTGAGCTGATGAGGGTGGAATGGCTCTCCCCCTTTCTCTATGGTGGTGGCTAGGTCCTATTTATAGTTGCCTTGGTCCTCTTCCCAAATGTTAGATGGGAAGCGATCCCACAATGGCCAAGTTTGAAGGGAGAAAACTAGTACGAGTTATCCTGACAAAAGTAGTCTTCGCCTACCAAAGGCTCTGGTGCTGACGCTGCCGTGGGCTCCGTGATGACCTCCGTCCTGCCATCCTGGCGGTCTTGGTCTTGTTGCACTTGAATGGAAACCTTTGCTTTATTCCTCGGGACTCCACTCCTGTGCTTGCCTCCTTAGCACCAAAGAGGAAACTGGTACACTGCGCCCGCTAGCGCTCGCCTGGCCTTGGTCGTCATGGCTCTCGTCATGCGAACCTCGCGAGGTGCACATTGCATAGATATCTCTGCTCCTCGGGAGCCAGCCTAGTGAGGCTGCCCAGGGAGGTCTTGGTGTCATCCGCCTCGCGAGGCTTGGCACCTCGCGAGGGTCTTGAGCTGTTGCGGTCGAAGCTAGGCCATACCGGGCCATCAATGGAGCCACATCGCGGGCCGTAGGCAGGCAAGTCTGGGTACCCCCATTCCCAGGACGCCGACAGCTGCCCCCGCAGCTGTGTCCGCATGTTGTTCGGCCTGCTAAACATGGCTGCCACGCACCAGTGCTACATGCAGGGCATCCTGATGACTCACGAGGCCAGGCGCCAGGTAATCCTGACGGAGGAGGTGCTGAACCATCGCGAGCCGCCCCGACCTCCGTAACTCCCCCGAGGCTCGTGACCTGCATAACTCGTGAAGAACAACCTCTTCGGCACACATCTTCAGCTGCCCCAACACTTCTTCAACGATGGTGCCAGGTGACTTTTTGGTTTGTTCAATTGAGGGCGACCCTCAGGCTGTATTATCCTCAAGCTATACGGGTCTGTCCCTGCAGCATGTATCATTTTGCACATTTATTAGAACTGGCCTTACCCTTTCATGAATTGCATTATATTATCACTTGCATGTCCGGTGCCTCGCCACCATGAATGTCGTGCACCCTCATAAGCCCGCCCACGACCGCCTCATGTTTAAGGGCTGGCACGGCGTCTATGATCGGGTCCGTCCCTGCAGCCTCGCTAAATCCAAGTGGCCAAGCTCAGTCTCGCGGGCTAGCTCCCGTGTACGTCACCTCCCGTGGTCCTTGATGCCTTGTTCCTGCATGATCTAATCGAGAGTGGATGAGTCAGGGTGCACGACCCTGTGCCTCGTCGCAACGGGAACCACGCGCCCGTTGTCTTTCTTTAGGATCATTGCATAAGAAGACTGGGCACGACGTCTGTGCTCGGGTCCGTCCCTGCAGCGCCGATAAAACCAGCAGATGAGCTCTATCTGGTCGGCCAGCCCCGTTCACGTCACCTCCTAGGGCCGTTGGTGTCTGGCCTTCTCATGCGATGTCCTCTAGAGATTCACTTGATGCAGGCCACCTAAACATCTCGCAGGATCCTTCCAAATGTTCCGAACAAAATTCAGGCGCAACCCGCCTTGAGGTAGGGCCACGTGAGTCCCGCGCTGGCTCACGGGTGCCCATATACACCTCCTCTTATCCTGTCGTGCTAGCCACGTGTCAGGACAGGGCTGTACACGCCCCAGAGTCTCCCCTTAGAGGGAGCTCCCACCCACGAACTAGTGGAAGCCCCATGCTCCGCGCTGGCGGACGACACGGTCGAGGAGCGGCTATGCCCATGCAAGAGTGGAAGTACCATGCTCCGTGATGGTGAATAAACAACTGAGGGCACCCTAGCGGCTGCAGCATCCTCCGGAGGGCCACTAGGCTCGCTACCCGACCTCAGCGCATCACTTTCCCTACGGAGGGCCACGCGAGGGGCCTGGGCACGGACGCTGCACCCAGGTCACGCCTGGCGGATGCCACCTCTGAAGGAAATATGCCCTAGAGGCAATAATAAATGTTATTATTTATTTCCTTATATCATATTTTGCTTTGATTGCCGGTAGCATTATAAGATGATCCCTTACTAAATTATCAAGAAGTGTTCTCCCTGAGTATGCACCGTTGCGAAAGTTCTTCGCCGAGACACCACGGATGATCGGTGTGATAGGTTCTACGCTCAAATACAACGGGTGCAAAACAGTTGCACACGCGAATACTCAAAGTTATACTTGATTTAGCTATGCATATAAGATATGACCTCGGAACACGGAGACCGAAGGTCGAGCGTGAATCATATAGTAGATATGATCAATATATTGATGTTCACCATTGAAACTACTCCATCACACGTGATGATCGGTCATGGTGTAGTTGATATGGATCACGAATCACTTAGAGAATTGAGGATATTTTCTAAGTGGGAGTTCTTAAGTAATATGATTAATTGAACTTAAATTTATCATGAACTTAGTACCGATAGTATCTTGCTTGTCTATGATGTGTAGATAGATGGCTCGTGCTGTTGTTCCGTTAAATTTTAATGCGTGCCTTGAGAAAGCAAAGTTGAAAGATGATGGTAGCAATTACACGGACTGGGTCCGAATTTGAGGATTATCCTTATTGCTGCATGTAAGAATTACGCCCCGAAGCACCGTTAGGTGCCGGCCTGGTGTAAGGGCTGCGCCAAGTTGTGAACGTCTGCAAAGCAAAGTCGATGACTACTCTATAGTTCAAGGTGCCATGCTTTACGGCTTAGAACCGGACTTCAACGCTGCTTTGAACACCATGGAGCATATGAGATGTTCCAGAGTTGAAGTTAATATTCCAAGCTAATGCCCGGATTGAGAGATATGAAGTCTCCAATAAGTTCTATAGCTGTAAGATGGAGGAGAATGGTTCTGTCAAGGAGCATATACCGTAATGTCCGATATAACAATCACTTGATTCAACTGGAGTTAATCTTCCTGATGATTGCGCCATTGACAGAATTCTCCAATCACTACCACCAAGCTACAAGAGCTCGTGATGAACTATAATATGCAAGGGATGACCAAAACTATGCTCGAGCTCTTCGCGATGCCGAAAGTCAGCGGAGGTAGAAATCAAAAAGGAGCATCAAGTGTTGATGGTTAACAAAACCACTAGTTTCAAGAAAAGGGCAAAGGAAAGAAAAGGAAACTTCAAAAGAGCGGCAAGCAAGTTGCTGATCAAGAGAAGAAACCCAAGTCTGGTCCTAAGCTCGAAACCGAGTGCTTCTATTGCAAGCAGGCTGGTCACCGAAGGAACTGCCCCAAGTATTTGGCGGATAAGAAGGATGGCAAGGTTAACAAAGGTATATGTGATATACTTGTTATTGATGTGTACCTTACTAATACTCGCAGAGCACCTGGTATTTGATAATCGGTTCGTTGCTAATATTTGCAACTCAAACAGGGCTATGGATTGCCAAGATTGGCTAAGGACGAGGTGACGACGCGCTGGGAAATGGTTCCAAAGTCGATGTGATCGCAATGGCACGCTACCTCTACATCTACCTTTCGATTAGTATTAGACCTAAATAATTGTTATTTAGTACCATCGCTGAGCATGAACATTATATCTGGATCTTGTTTGATGCGTAGACGGTTATTCATTTAAATCGAGAATAATGGTTGTTCTATTTATATGAATAATATCTTTTATGGTCATGCACCATTGAAGAATGGTTTGTTTTTACTTAATCTTGATAGTAGTGATACACATATTCATAATGTTGAAACCAAAAGATGCAGAGTTGATAATGATGGTGCAACTTATTTGTGGTAATCGCCGCTTAGGTCATATCGGTGTAAACGATGAAGAAACTCCATATCGATGGACTTTTGGAGTCACTTGATTATGAATCACTTGGCACTTAAGTAACCGTGCCTTTATGGGCAAGATGACTAAAACACCGCTTCTCCGAACTATGGAGAGAGCAACAGATTTATTGGAAATCATACATACCGATGTATGTGGTCCAATGAATGTTGAGGCTCGTATGGATATCGTTATTTTCTCACCTTCACAGATGATTTGAGCAGATATGGGTATATCTACTTAATGAAACACAAGTCTGAAACATTTGAAAAGTTCAAAGAATTTCAGAGTGAAGTGGAAAATCATCGTAACAAGAAAATAAAGTTTCTACGATCCGATCGTGGAGGAGAATATTTGAGTTACGAGTTTGGCCTACATTTGAAACAATGCGGAATAGTTTCAAGAACTTACGCCACCGAACACCACAACGAATGGTGTGTCCGAACGTCAGAATCGCATTTTATTAGATATGGTGCGATCTATGATGTCTCTTACTGATTTACCGCTATCATTTTGGGGTTATGCTTTAGAGACGGCTACATTCACTTTAAATAGGGCACCATCTAAACCGCTGAGACGACGCCTTTATGAACTGTGGTTTGGCAAGAAACCAAAGTTGTCGCTTTTGAAAGTTTGGGGTCATGGATGCTTATGTGAAAAGCTTCAACCTGATAAGCTCGAACCCAAATCGGAGAAATGTGTCTTCATAGGATACCCAAAGGAGACAGTTGGGTACACCTTCTATCACAGATCCAAGGCAAGATTTTGTTGCTAAATTCGAAACTTTTGAGAAAGAGTTTCTCACAAAGAAGTGAGTGGGAGGAAAGTAGAACTTGATGAGATAATCAGTATCTACTCCCTTATTGAGAAGTAGTACATCACAGAAAACAGTTTCGTGACACCTACACCAAATAGGAGGAAGCTAATGATGATGATCATGAAACTTCAGATCAAGTTTCTACAGAACTTCAGAGATCAACCAGAACAAGATCCGCACTGAGTGGTACGGTAATCCTGTTTTGGAAGTCATGTTATGGAACATGATGAACCTACTTAACTATGAAGAAGCGATGGTGAGCCCAGATTCCACAAAATGGCTTGAGGCCATGAAATCTGAGATGGGATCCATGTATGAGAACAAAGTGTGGATTTTGGTTGACTTGCCCGATGATCGGCAAGCAATTGAGAATAAATGGATCTTCAAGAAGAAGACTGACGCTGATGGTAATGTTATCGTCTTATAAAGCTCGACTTGTTGCAAAAGGTTTTCGACAAGTTCAAGGGATTGACTACGATGAGACCTTCTCACCAGAAGCGATGCTTAAGTCCGTCCGAATCATGTTAGCAATTGCCGATTTTATGATTATGAAATTTGGCAAATGGATGTTAAAACTGCATTCCTGAATGGATTTTGAAGAAGAGTTGTATATGATGCAACCGAAGGTTTTGTCGATCCAAAGGAGCTAACAAAGTGTGCAAGCTCCAATGATCCATTTATGGACTGGTGCAAGCCTCTCGAGTTGGAATAAACGCTTTGATAGTGTGATCAAAGATTTGGTTTTATACAGACTTTGGAGAAGCCTCAGATTTACAAGAAAGTGAGTGGAGCTCAGTAGCATTTCGATATTATATGGATGACATATTATTGATCGGAAATGATATAGAATTTCTGGATAGCATAAAGGGATACTTGAATAAGAGTTTTCGATGAAAGACCTCGTGAAGCTGCTTACATATTGGGCATTAAGATCTATAGAGATAGATCAAGACGCTTAATAGGACTTTCACAAAGCACATACCTTGATAAAGTTTTGAAAAGTTCAAATGGATCGTGCAAAGAAAGGGTTCTTGCCATTACAAGGTGTGAAGTTGAGTAAGACTCAATGCCCCACCACCGCAGAAGATAGAGAGAAATGAAAGATGTTCCCTATGCTTCAGCCATAGGCTCTATCATGTATGCAATGCTGTGTACCTGACCTGATGTGTGCCTTTGCTGTAAGTTTAGCAGCAGGTACCAAAGTAATCCAGAGTGGATCATCGGACAGCGGTCAAGAACATCCTAAGTACTTGAGAAGAACTAAGGATATGTTTTCATTTATGGCGGTGACAAAGAGCTCATCGAACGGTTACGCCGATGCAAGTTTTGACATCGATCCGGACGATTCTAAATCGCAAACCGGATATGTATTTACATTAAACGGTGGAGCTGTCATTGGTGCAGTTCCAAACAAAGCGCCGCTATGGATCTACATGTGAAGTTGAGTACATAGCTGCTTCGGAAGCAGCTAATGAAGGAGTCTCGATGAAGGAGTTCATATCCGATCTAGGTGTTGTACCTAGTGTATCGGGTCCAATGAAAATCTTTGTGATAATATCGTGCAATTGCCTTGGCAAAGGAATCCAGATTTCACAAGAGAACCAAGCACATCAAAAGACGCTCAACTCCATCCGGATTTGGTCCGTGGGAGACATAGAGATATGCAAGATACATACGGATCTGAATGTTGCGTGACCGCTGACTGCCTCTTCCACGAGCAAAACATGATCAGCACCAAGACTCCATGGGTGTTAGAATCATTATCGTAATCTAGATTATTGACTCTAGTGCAAGTGGGAGATCAAGGAAATATGCCCTAGAGGCAATAATAAATGTTATTATTTATTTCTTATATCATGATAAATGTTTATTATTCATGCTAGAATTGTATTAACCGGAAACATAATACATGTGTGAATACATAAACCTCCACAGAGTGTCACTAGTATGCCTCTACTTGACTAGCTCGTTAATCAAAGATGGTTATGTTTCCTAACCATGAACAAGGAGTTGTTATTTGATTAATGGGATCACATCATTGGTTGAATGATCTCGATTGACATGACCCATTCCATTAGCATAGCACCTGATCGTATAGTTTGTTGCTAGTGCTTTTCTTCATGACTTATACATGTTCCTATGACTATGAGATTATGCAACTCCTGCTTGCCCGAGGAACACTTTTGGTGCTACCAAACGTCACAACGAATCGGGTGATTATAAAGGTACATTACAGGTGTCTCCAAGGTACATGTTGGGTTGGCATATTTCGAGATTAGATTTGTCACTCCGATTGTCGGAGAGGTATCTCCGGGCCCTCTCGGTAATGCACATCACATAAGCCTTGCAAGCATTGCAACTAAATGTGTTAGTTGTGAGATGATGTATTTGAACGAGAAAAGAGATTTGCCAAGAACGAGATTGAACTAGGTATTGATACCACGATCGAATCTCGGGCAAGTAACATACCGATGACAAAGGAACAACGATGTTGTTATGCGGTTCGACCGATAAAGATCTTCGAGAATATGTAGGAGCCAATATGGGCATCCAGGTCCCGCTTATTGGTTATTGACCGAGAGGTGTCTCGGCCATGTTCACATAGTTCTCGAACCCGTAGGGTCCGCACGCTTAACGCTTCGGCGATGTCTATAATGAGTTTATAAGTATTGATGCACCAAGGTTGTTCGAGTCCTGATGAGATCACGGATATGACGAGGAGTCTCAAATGGTCGAGACATAAAGATTGATATATTGAAGCCTACATTTGACATCGGAAAGGTTCCGAGTGAAATCGAATTTACTGCGAGTACCGGAGGTTACCGAACCCCTGAACTACATGGGCCCATAGTGGGCCTTGGAGGAAAGGAGAAGGGCCAGCCCTAGGTGGTCGCCAGCTGCCCCCTTCCCTAGTCCTATTAGGACTAGGAAAGGTGGGCCCCCCCTCTCTCTCTCCCCCGAACCTATTCCAACTAGGATTGGGGGAGTCTCACTCCTGAGGAGTAGGACTCCCTTGGTGCGCCTCCTCTTGGCCGCCACCTCCCCTTGGCTCCTTTATATACGGGGGCAGGAGCACCCCAAAACACACAAGTTGATTTCCTTAGCCGCAGCGGTGCCCCTTCCACCATATTCCACTTCGTCATATCGTCATGAGCTTAGGCGAAGCCCTGCTGGAGAAGTCATATCGTCGCTGAGCTTAGGCGAAGCCCTGCGCCGGTGGAGCATCATCATCGCCACCACGCCGTCAGGTTGACGGAACTCATCCCCGACACTTTGCTGGATCGAGTCCGGGATCGCCATCGGGCTGAACGTGCAGAACTTCGGAGGTGCCGTGACGCTCGGTGCTTGGATCGGTCGGATCGTGAAGACGCACGACTATCACATCAACCGCGTTGTTATAACGCTCTGCCGGGTTCACGAGGTACGTGGACGGATACTCTTCCCGCCGCTGTTATGCCATCACCATGGTCTTGCGTGATCGTAGGAAAATTTTTGAAATTACTACGTTCCCCAACAACCTCACCATGTCTCTTGCACCTGGTCTTCTCGCGACCCTCCCATGCAAAAGCTGGCGAGGAAAGGTATGGGGGTTCCGGATTAACCCAGACACTACTCACATTTCCTTCATGTTGTTGATACCTCAAGGAGGACCCCTGAGCATCGCGACTCAGGGCCCTAACTAGTCACATAGCCCCTCCCCCCTTGGCCTCGTCCTAGTGATCCGGACGCCCCAACGGCGGTTGAGGTATGCGCGGGGCCGGGCGCTGCCAATGCAGAACACTAAGCCAAACAGAAAGGAAATCGAGCACAAAAAGGAAATCGCGGAGTCCTAGCAAGTTATTACAAAACATAATGTCTCACAATTTTAAGCAGAGGTTCTCACGCCTCCACGAGGCACGGCAAATGTCGCAGGGTTAAACTGGGAGGAAGCACTGCCATCACCTCGGTTGCCGATGTCGCCTGCTGTAGGGAGCTCGTCATCGACAACGTCGCCACCATATGCACCGCTAGCTCCAGTCGCCATAGCTGCGGGGTCGATGCAGAAGAACTTCTCCAGCAGGATTTTCACCTGCTTCTTCAAGGTCTCGGCAGCAGCGTCGCGGAACTCGGGAGCCACCTGCTTGATCAGCGCACCAAGGTTGAAGCTTTGGTCCCAGAGATAGAGGTGGCTGAAGACACGCGTCATGGCTATGGTGAAGAGCGCGTGGCACTCCCCTTCCACCATGGATCCCACTCCGGCGGCGATACCATTGAGCTCCTCGGCGAGCTTCAGGAGAAGACCGGCCAGGCCATCCTCCAGAGTCACCATCGGCTTCTCGTACCCTTCTCCGTAAAAGGAGTGCAGCATTGTGCGGCACCTCAGCTCGAGGAAGACGGAGGCGTCGCATGCCGCAGCTTGTGCCTTCTCGTCGGAGGCTAGGGTCTTATCCTTGGCCTCCAGCCGGGCCTTCTCCTCAGAGACAAGCTTGGCATGGGATGCATGGGCCCTATCCGCCTCCTCCTTTAGCTCGCCCGGGCGGCTTCGCTCCACGGCCTGGTCCTTGGCTG